>LPNX010642192.1:20281-33002 GCA_001517045.1 Pseudotsuga menziesii | reverse complement strand
TAATCCATGATTTAGTGTTGATCCAACATATAATGCAATATTCCCTGTAAAATAATAATAAACAACCCAAAAAAAATGAATTCCCTAATTGCACAGAGGCACTAGGATAGAATATAAGACAAGTTCATAGGGGCCTTGCAGGTTTTCAAATAAATTGCTATATATGGGTAGGTTGGACTGCAAAATAGTTAAAAAGTGTTAAACAAAAAGTATGCATTTTCAATTCCCTCCTTGTCCCTCTACCTATAGATTAGTTTACCTCAACAAACCATTTGTCCTCTCTTGCCATAAAATTGTTGTTGATAAATGCAACCTATTATGTTGCAGCACTATTGGTAGCTGATAGGTGATTAATGAATTCCTAATAGTTTTGAAAGACATGGAGGAGAATTCGTGAGAGTTAGTGAGCCTGAAAAGTCGTGCAACAAATCATGCAACAAGGGAATGGCGGCTGGAGGTCTCCAAATTCCTGGAGAGCAATGTCGGCATCAGCTTCCACAAACAACACACCTTCTCCTATGCAATCCACTATGAGCTTATCAATGGGCACGTCTTTGAGCCTTCTCGTGAATGGATAGTAGAAAACCAAAACCTTGGCCAACCCTTCTCTCACGACTATGGTGGGATCCTCACCCTCCTTCTATGGGTTGAACCTGTATAAATGTATTTAACTAGAATATGAAATCTGAGTGTCACATACCCCAAATTTACAAAAACATTTTATGTTTAAGAAGACATTATACTTTAATTTTATTGTAAATTTTGTAATTATTGACCAAGTGGGGTGAAGGATGATTGTAATTAATTATGATGAATATTTAATTAATTAATAAATAAAAGATGAGACAACAACTTAAGGAGGTTGTTAAATGAGTGTCTATTGGCCACTTGGTGGAATAGACTAGGGTGAGAGCAGATTGACACTTGGTATCATCCTCAAACTACCTTTAGCTATTGCAGGAGGCAACTTCCCTATTTTTGTGGTCATGTTCCCCAAGAAAGTGGAACAAGAGCAGGTGGATCATTAAGTGAAAAACTGACCCTAAATACCTAGGCATGCTTAGAAACTACCCATCGAATTCAGCAGGGGTTGTTCAAGGATTTACTTGTGAATTTTGTGCACAATATATTCGATGGAGGGGAAAGGAAGAAGTGTTTGAGTGTGAAAATGTTGATTTATTGAACTAGTGCAGCTGTTTTGGATGAGTTCGTACTGCAGAAGGCAGAAGTATTAGTAATGAATACTTTTGTGGAGCTGCAGGGATTTATATCCTATCCTCTCACCCAGTGCTATCAACCAGGTGGACCAGTGGACAGGATCAGGGGTCCTAAGCCGAGAAGGCAGAAGTATTAGTAATGAATACTTTTGTGGAGCTGCAGGGATTTATATCCTATCCTCTCACCCAGTGCTATCAACCAGGTGGACCAGTGGACAGGATCAGGGGTCCTAAGCCTAGCAGTTAAGCTATCTTCAGGAATTGATTGCGTGGAACGGGCTTCTTAGGCTGATGTCTTCTCTACCATTTACCATGTTCTAAATGTTATTTAATTTTACTTTATGCAAGCAAAGGAACTGGAATGTAGGAGATCATGAGTTGATGTATTTATATGACTGAATCAATTGTTTTTAAAATTAGATAGTGATATCTCTTAGTGTTTAAACATAGATAATTTTTGGTTAAAGGTATATCCAAATGAATTATTTAGGGTTTAGAATATTTTGTTAGAGGATAAACAAAATCCCTTCTTGTATTTTTCCACACCTTCAAAGAGGTAGTACTCTAGTACAGTAGGTGAATTTAAGAGTGATGAATAAATCAAGTTCAGATGTGTATGAATCTGACCATTTACTTTTTACTAATAGTCTATTTAGAAATGTTTAAAAGAAAATNACAGTAGGTGAATTTAAGAGTGATGAATAAATCAAGTTCAGATGTGTATGAATCTGACCATTTACTTTTTACTAATAGTCTATTTAGAAATGTTTAAAAGAAAAATTCCTCAACTCTAGAAATTTTGTTAGTTAAATACTTTTGTTTATTTAGTTTCATAAACTTTGTAAAGAGTATTTTTACTAAAACCACTACATAGTTTTGTAAGTGTGTTTATCTTAACACATTAAGATTATTTTACTTTAAAGAGTAAACATATTATACAGATATAATTATTAAGTTACTATGGAATAGGAAAAGAATGCAAACAGATAAAATTAGACTACATAAACAACACATTGAAACTATAGTAATAAATTAGATATTGTTAATAAACAATTTTTTTAATTTCAGTAATACCAGAAACATCAAAATTATTGAAATACAGAATAGTAAAAGCAACAATTAATGCAGATTATAGAATCAATAGATATTATTCATAATTTATAGCTTCCTTAATTTAAAAAAGAATATATACAATGACATAGTATAATTTGTTAAATATATATATATACTAAACAGAGTAAAATAAACTTGAATTAAAACATTTAAAAATCATTGTTCACAATTTTGTTCAGGTCATGAGGTCGGACCCTTCAACCAAGAGGAACTTTTCCTCTGATAGTTTTTTTTAAACATAACCATTTATAGTAAAGAAAACCTAAAAAATTTCCTTCACATATAATGATAATATAATAAATACAATTTAAAAACCAAAATCGAACTTATGAATTCTTACAACAGAGTGATCTCTTATAAAATCTTTAACCAGATACAAGTAAAAACAACGAAAAGGATCTTTAAAAATTTCGTTATAGTTTTCTATCTCAAAAAGAAACTGTATTGTATAAGAACCCAAGAGTCCAAGTCTTTCTAAAACTTTCCTCAACACAGCTCGGTATCAAATTTTCAATTAACACTGTCGAGTTTTTAAAGATTAATAAAAAACAGTATAAGTTAAAAACCCTAAATTTTATCCATTAACAATTTCAAAATTATCACTAGTACTAAGCCATATGGCATGATAAAATATCCAAAAACAACCAATAAATGCCACGGTTGCTAAACCATACTTCCACACAGAAATACCCTCATGCTTTTTCGTCCTTTAATCCTGGCACATCTTGCCGTAGGAAACCTCATGGTGTGAACCGAGGATTACTAGGATGTATCGGTGAAGTGTCAATATTTTAATGTTGTGGCGAGCTCCCATCCCTAGCTTTGTCTCAGCGAGATTTCACCTGCACACACAATTACAATTTTATTATTTTATCTCAAAAATTCTTAAACGTAAAAAGATTTGAATTGTAGTAGGGTTAAAACGAATTTATACCTTGCAGTATTTGTTTTATTCCCACAGTCACTTTTATACTTCTTCAAACCCCACTCACTCCACACTCAAATCTTGACCAAGGAAACTACAGTTTCGAACAACAAAAAGAAGAGCAACCTACAACCTGCGATTTTTGGTAATAAGTTGAGAAGTAAAAAACTGTAAACGCCACCGAGGAAGCCAATATTCCACTGACAACGTATACCCAGCTTCACTACGATTGTAAATATTTCAACTCGGACCAAAGAAAGACTTCTACCACTCAGATAAAAAAAAAACTCAATCTTTGCCTCAGAGGCCAAAAGGGTCGAGAGCCTGTCAGCTCTACCCACCAAACAACGAGACAGAAGTGAATACCAGCATTTCTTTAGGGTTTTGTCGAAATTTTTATAGTTAGGGTTACCTTTTTAATCTCTACCCACGATCTTATTCCACGTGGATTCCACCATCAAAACGATTTTATGGGTTTCGAATTGGTTTTCGGTATAGTCCAAACGATGAGTTAGGGTTACCTTTTTAATCTCTACCCACGATCTTATTCCACGTGGATTCCACCATCAAAACGATTTTATGGGTTTCGAATTGGTTTTTGGTATAGTCCAAACGATGAGTAAGACCTGCCATTCATTAACTTTGTTTTATTATTCCTTTTCTTTCAAAGCTTAATATTTTTGGTAAATCTTTGAAATAATATTATTATTTTTGTTTACTTTTTAATATATATATATATATATATATAAAAGCCTAATGCAAGATATGTTAGGATAAAATATAAATACTTGAAACCATGTAGGTAGTAAGGTTAACCCTCTACATTTGATTTTTACTTCAAATAATTATACAACCTAATATGCAATGAAGATAACCATAAGCCTAAAGAAAATGAATTAGGTATAGTATCATAAGATTGTTTTACAGGAAGAATCTAGAATTTAAAAGATTAGTCTCCAAGTAATTTGTTATCATAGAAATAAATTTCATAGAAGGTAAATAAGTTTTCGATACCTTCAGAAGTCAAAATCTTTAAGTTAAACCAGTACTCTAGCATTTTATTTCTACAAATCTAGATAAGTAAACTAGGAGCTAAATTGGAAGTATAAATCTTACCTATAAAAGAACTTGTAAAAAGAACACCAGTTGACTGCATTAGCTTCAATAACCTAAGTAAGCCACGGGCACAACCAAGAGCCCCTTCAGTAAGACAAGAAGAACAATCTATTAAAACCTTACTTTTACTAGGATTTTAAACAGTTAATGTCGATACACTCCATCTGAGTCTCAGTCAGACTGGCATTTCAATATTTTTATTTTATACACTGTTAGTAATAAAAGCATTGTATATATGTATGAATTCATGTAGCATTTAGTTAAGATATTGTAAAAATGTTATCTGTAGCTGTTAGTTGAAAATACTTAAGCGATGTTTTTAACATTGATTGTCGCATGGAAAAAATTTTAATTNAATTCATGTAGCATTTAGTTAAGATATTGTAAAAATGTTATCTGTAGCTGTTAGTTGAAAATACTTAAGCGATGTTTTTAACATTGATTGTCGCATGGAAAAAAATTTAATTTTTTATGAATTTTTGGAGTGTTACATTGAGACTCGCTTGATCATCAATATTGGAAAGGTATAGGAACTCTTTCGAAGTAGGAAGGGAAGTAATGATGAGTGCAGTCAGCTTTCTGGTGACATTGTATTTCAGAGATGCCATGGAAGATCAAAGTTATTGATAGTCAGGCGAAGTGTACGAATCGATCAAGTAAGCAAAAAAGGTTGCACCATGCGAAAGGCTTGAGGTAAGAAAATAGAATATGTAGGATAGGGCAATGAGGCTTGTACATGGTGACACACTTGACAAGATGAGGATTGAAGCAAATTCTCATGATCTCACTTGGTGGACAAGGCACCCAACCATAACAGACAAAAAGGTGGTCCATAGTGAACAATTACCATAAAAACGCACTGACAAATTTTCCATGAGAAACAACCATATTAATAAGATTATTATGTTCGAAATACGCCCACATGTATATATTTGAATTATTAATAGTTATCTAATACTTAATCTGATATAACTACTATTAGAGTTGAAGTTAAACTAATAGTTGTAAAATCATTGAAGTTAAGCTAATAGTCGTATCTAATAGTCAATTTAAAAGTTATTATTTTAGTAATTGCACTTCAAATTAAAGTCGTGATTGGAGTTGAAGTTAACCTAAATTTGTATCATCGTTGAAGTTAATCTAATAGTTGTATCCAATAATCGAATAGTTGTACATCATCATGATTGGATTTTTAGTTACCAAGTTGAAGTTGAAGTTTAATTTTTCCAACTATCACGAAATGTACTCATCACATGTTAACTAAGCTATTTTTTTCTTTGAATTTGTTAATTATGAATTTTGAACGAATCCCATAAAATCAATATGGATAGTACACTTGTCTCATTCTCGTTCATAGATGAAAAATCATAGATGGTAGTCCACCCCAAAATTCTAAGATATAAACACATATTAGTGTAATTAGCTAGGTCACCAATTTCCAAATGGAGGAGTTTATTAGTAGTTCAAATGATTTTATTAGGAGTTCGACTGTTACATGAGTTCACATTAGCTAGACTCGTAGATGTCAAATGTACTTAGAATAATTCTTAAGCAATTAGAGTTTAAGTTAAGCTAATAGTGGTAGAATCATTGGAGTTAAGCTAATATTTGTATCTAATAGTTATCTAATATAACCGTGATTAGAGTTGAAGTTAAGCTAATAGTTTTAGAATCATTGGAGTTAAGCTAATATTTGTATATAATAGATAATTTAAAATTTATTATATCAACAATTCCACTTCAAGTAAAAAACATGATTGGAGGTTAAGTTAAGCTAATAGTCACTATCATCAATGGAGTTAAGCTCATAGTTGTATCTATCAATCAAATAGTTGTATCTAATAATCAAATAGTTGAAGTTGAAGTTTAATTTTGCCAACTAATAGTTGTATCTAATAGTTAATTCAAAAGTTAATATATGGACAATTGCACTTCAAGTAAAAGTCACGATTAAGTTAATAGTTGTATTATCAATGGAGAGAAGCTCATAGTCCTATCTACTAATAGAATAATTGTATCTAATAATAGAATAATTGAAATTAAAGTTTAATTTTTCCAAGTAAGAATTGTTTGTGGATATCAAGTTTTTTTAAGATATGTATGGATATCAAGTTTTTTTAACACATAGTTATGTGTGTTTTTATCTATTTTTTTCGCAAAATATATAATGATGTTTCATGGTTAAAGTGCCAATTATTCGAGAAACTTAATCACATAGCTACTCAGCTGTCCACTAATTCGCATGTTTATTAATGCCTAGATAAACAACCATTTGTTTCACATGGGAGAGAATATATTAACAGCTATCTGTTTCACGTGGGAGAGAATGGCCCATGCAGAATATGTTTACCACTAAACAACTGCAATAAATGGATGGAATTTGACGGGTAAATGCCCGTCATGGGTCAATTTACCCGTCAAATACAGCTAAGATTTTATCGGAATGGCTTAGAATACAAAAAAACGTTTTATTTTTTTATTGTTACCGGCAAATTTGACGGGTGTCCGCCATTTGAAATTCCAAGCATCCAACAGCACTTGCAAACTTGGATACAGCTATATAAAAAAACTCAGTAAGGTGTGTGGTTGAAACAGCCCCACCTAAGATCCAATCCCCACAACCACAGCCACTACCACCCTTACATAGCTCTCAGCGCCAATATTTACTATACTGTAAAAAAAAAATGCACAGCTACATAATGCATAATATTAAAAACCTCATTAAACAAAACAAACATTCCATGTGAAACTTTCACGATTTAGTATAGAGTGTAGATTAAGAGCCACATGTTTCATATCATTCCATGTGAAATTTTTAGCTTATGAAATGATGTATAGTCAAAGTAAGCTTGCATGATTAGGATGTTCTTCGGGGGACATAACGACAAAACTTGAAGTTTTTAGAATATATATTTTGTTAATTTTTAATTTATTAAATTTAATATTTAGAATACTAATAAAAATTATTTTTAATTTTTTGGATGTTCTTCGGGGGACATAACGACAAAACTTGAAGTTTTTAGAATATATATTTTGTTAATTTTTAATTTATTAAATTTAATATTTAGAATACTAATAAAAATTATTTTTTATTTTTTAATTTTTTATTTTTTTTATGATTATTGTTATTTATATTTTATATTTAATAATATTTATTTTTCTAATAATTAAATTTATTATATAATAATTAACAAAATATTAATTGATCAATAAATGTGGTTATACATCACTCTAAAATGGTACTTGTTATATAATAATTAACAAAAATATTAATGTGTCAATAAATAGAGTTATACATCACTTTAAAATGGTACTAGCTTCCTAATAATATAATAACACAATAAATAGTTATTACACAACTTATAAATAAAATGATTAATAGTAATAATAAATATAATATTAATTCTAGGAAAAAAAATATATATANTTTAAAATGGTACTAGCTTCCTAATAATATAATAACACAATAAATAGTTATTACACAACTTATAAATAAAATGATTAATAGTAATAATAAATATAATATTAATTCCAGGAAAAAAAATATATATATATATATAATATTAACATTATTATTAAAAATATATATTAAAAAATAAGTGATATACTAGTAGTATGGTAACACAATAGTTATTATACCAATTTATAAACAAAACGATTAATAATAATAAAAAATATAATACAAAAATCTACATATTGATTTATTAAATGGCCTCAACTTGTTATAATAAAATATAATAGTCAACAAACAATATTAGCTACTTTTTGAGAATTTAAAATTGTTATTATTGACCTCCACACATAATTATATAAAATATCTTTGATATCCTCCGATTTTGATTTTTGATTGTGCGCATTGTTATTTTTATTCACCAAGTTACTGTAATGTAAATCGTCTTTGTATGGTATCTTTAATGTTAAATTTGTCTTACGTCGGTGCGTTTCTATGGCTGGATTGTCGCGACTGGCCAGCCTCTTTGTCTGCTATGGCTTGGCGCGTGACCGCGCGTTGGCCCACCGGGTGAGATCATGATCTCGGAAGCTGCTTCAATCCTCGCGATACTTTATAAACTTATAAAGTGTGTAAACCGTATGCAGGCCTCACTACCTAATCCTGCATCTTCTTTTTGGCTGGTCACAACCCTCTCACGCCGTGCAACCTTATCTGCTTACTTATTCGATTCCTATTATAAAGTGTGTAAACCGTATGCAGGCCTCACTACCTAATCCTGCATCTTCTTTTTGGCTGGTCACAACCCTCTCACGCCGTGCAACCTTTTCTGCTTACTTATTCGATTCCTACACTTCGCCTGACTCATATCGATAACTTTGATCTTGATCTTCCATGGCATCTCTGAAATTCAATGTCACCAGAAAGCCCGCCGTCCTCGTCGCTCCTTCCCTGCCTACTCCTAAAGAGTATTTATACCTTTCCAATCTCGATGATCAAGCGGGTCTCAGATTTCATATTCCGTGTATACAGTTCTATAGGTTCAACCCATCAAAGAAGGGTGAGGATCCTGCCAAAGTCATCCGAGAAGGGTTGGCCAAGCTTTTAGTTTTCTACTATCCTTTTCAGGGAAGACTCAAAGACGCTCCTGGCTGTAAGCTCATAGTGGATTGTACGGGCGAAGGCGTGCTGTTTGTAGAAGCAGATGCCGACGTTGCTCTCCAGGAATTCGGAGACCTCCAGCCGCCATTCCCTTGCTGGGATGATCTGCTGCACGACGTGCCGGGCTCGCTAACTATTACGAATTCTCCTCTCCTTCTCATTCAGGTTAGTTCATTAATGTCCATTATCAATTCAATTAATCTTCGTCTGTATTAATTGTTATCGCCGTTTTGTTTGGTCGCTATTTCCTTGAGCCGAAGTACTGTTATCTGAGCCGAAGTACTGTTATCTGAGCGTAGTAATTATGATGATCTTTCAGGTAACGCGGCTGAGATGCGGAGGTTTCATATTCGCCCTGCGGTTGAACCACACCATGAGCGACGCCACTGGCCTTGTTCAGTTCATGAACGCTCTCGGAGAAATGGTGAAGGGGGCCTCGAGGCCATCGGTTCGTCCCGTTTGGGAAAGAGAAATCCTCCGCCCCCGGACGAATCCCGCTGTTAAATTCCCCCTCTACCAATACGATCAAATCGAAGACAAGGATGGGCAGATGGTGCCCGTTAACGAGATGAGCTACAAGTCATTCTTTTTCGGACCGAAGGAGATTGAATCGTTAAAGATGCAAGCAGTAGACCGAGGCATGAAGAGCCCTGCAACCTTTGAAGTTGTATCGGCCTATTTGTGGCGTTTGAGAACGAGGGCCCTTCAATTGCCAGCGGAGCAGGAAGTTCGGTTCATATTCACCTTGACCGCTCGCACCAAATTCAATCCGCCCCTTTCCGAAGGCTTCTACGGTAATGCGTTTGCCCTTGCATGCGCGAAGACGACAGCAGGTGATCTGGCAAACAAACCGCTGCCCTTCGCTATGAAGTTGATAAACGAGGCGAAAACGGCTGTGAACGAGGAGTACATACGATCGGTGATAGATTTGATGGAATTGAAAGGGCGCCCTCACTTCACAGTGGTAGGAACCTTTGTGNGATAAACGAGGCGAAAACGGCTGTGAACGAGGAGTACATACGATCGGTGATAGATTTGATGGAATTGAAAGGGCGCCCTCACTTCACAGTGGTAGGAACCTTCGTGATTTCTGACGTTACCAAAATCGGCTTCGAGGACGTGGATTTCGGATGGGGGAAAGCGGCCTACGGAGGGCCTGGAGGAGATGGAGCGATGCTGGGGTTGTTGAGCTTCTTGATCCAGGTCCGAAATATAAATGCCGTGGATGGAATTGTGGTTCCTGTTTGCTTACCCTCTGCTGCGATGCGAAGATTTAAAGCAGAAATCAAGGAAGCCACGGAAAACGCTCCTCCGTTTCTACTCTCCTTTCTTTAAGGCCAGGGCAAACGTTAGAATGAGCTTAGATGGATTACTTGAAAGGCCATGGCCCCAACATGGCCTTTCAAAATATAAATATAGCATAGTTGTTAAATATATACCAAAAATGTATCAAGAGACCTCAAATGTTAGCCAAAGAAAGAAAAAATATTAATAAGTCAGCTATNACATGGCCTTTCAAAATATAAATATAGCATAGTTGTTAAATATATACCAAAAATGTATCAAGAGACCTCAAATGTTAGCCAAAGAAAGAAAAAATATTAATAGGTCAGCTATGTTAAGTTAATATATCTTACGTTTAAGAATTTTTATTAATAACTAGGCGAGGCTAGTTTTGAACCAAAAACAAATAGCATTAAGAAAATAAATATTAATAATGATTCTTTATTATTGCAAAATATCACAATATTGTTTCAATTTTGTGATTCGATTTAAGTAGTGATTTAATTGTCAACATGGTCATTTCACATGTATATTAATAAATGTTTGTGGCATTGATGATTACATTAACATTACATGTAATTGTACCCCAAATTATATTGTATTTTAATGATTTAAGAAGCTTACTTCTTAAATGTTTTAAAAGAAATAAAAGAGAATATGATATAGGCCTTTTTATATTTTTAAATTAATTAAAAAAAACATGAATGTCATAGCTATCATTAGATCATATGATAATCAAATGTGTTAGGTTTAATATTGTTATTGTTATACTCTAAGTATACTAGGAGTATTAATCCATTTCAATATATAGCTAAAGCACAACCACAATCATATTTTAAATAACATAAAATATTTTTTAAGTTAGAATAATATATATTAATGTGTAGATATATAAAAATGAAAACCAACTCTAGAGTATGTTCCATGTTTCATGCTGTATGGAAAATCTCCACATGTGTCTAAACCTCAATTGACTACACCATATTAACTACTAGTTTGGATGGTACTCACATTTCTTACAAATTAAGTATTAGTTGTTATTTAAGAAAAACACAAAATTAATGTATATCCTTTTCAAAACTATAAAATTTGTCAATTCATAAGTCTCTATTAATTCTAAAAATAATAATTTCAAAAATCTCTATTAATTCTAAAAATAATAATTTCAAAAAGGTATAAAATTATTTTTTTATTTTTCAATTTTTTTTTATTTAACACTTATTTTATATAAAATATTAAAACCTTTTCAATCAAGTTGCAAACCGTACAAAGTGGGCAATAAGGTTGATCACACCTATGTAAAAAGGATCTATAATTAGATTTAGTTTTTTTAAGCACTTCGTGTAATTAAGGGTTGTCTTTATTTACACCATAGTCATAAATATCATTGTCATTCGAGTTGTTAACTTGGTGATATTGGGTAAAATTATCTAACATATATTCTGAATATTTGAGGGGTTTAATCATTATCATCGTCATTTCGGTTGTTAACTTGGTGATATTGGGTAAAAATATCTAACATATACTCTGAATATTTGAGGGGTTTAATCATAAATAGCTTCCTCGGCAGTAGAATGTGATGGTAAAGCCTCTAGTCTAGACGTATAAAGTAAATATATCTATGTTTTCCAAAAAGCGTATAGTATAAAATAAGTTTAATTTAATTTAAGTTAAACGAAGTCAAGTGAACTCCTCGCNAGTCTAGACGTATAAAGTAAATATATCTATGTTTTCCAAAAAGCGTATAGTATAAAATAAGTTTAATTTAATTTAAGTTAAACGAAGTCAAGTGAACTCCTCACCAACTATAAGAGTTAGGATGAACTTAGCCTGAAGTATTGATAGGTTTGTGCTTATATCTAGCCGTAATGCATTTTCCCCTAGTTTGTGCAAGTATCTATTCCTATGCTTAAGGTGCCCAATGCATGTACTCTGACATGGTATTTGAGCTCCTGTACTTGAGCCTATTATTATAAATTAGAATGTAAAATGGTAAGTCTAGAACCTATTAAACTATATTCTTTAAAAAGCCAGAATATTAAAAAATATTTAAAAACGTTGAGAATATTTACATAATAAAATTATTATAAATTAGAATGTAAAATGGTAAGTCTAGAACCTATTAAACTATATTCTTTAAAAAGCCAGAATATTAAAAAATATTTAAAAACGTTGAAAATATTTACATAATAAAATTAACTAGATTGCCTCTATTATTCCAAACATTTCTCATACATAGCTTAAGCACTAATTGTGCAACAATGCAAATTTACATATATGTGGTGGCAATTTCCATCACTTGAACTTACATTAAATTATGGTGTAGTCGTTATTGGCAATAACAATCAAAACTCTCATGGTAGTGGTAAATTGTATGCAAATGCACGACCAATTTATGAACGACCTAAAAGAGTTGAATTTTCTATGTATTCCTCATTATTTAACAATACTTTA
>LPNX010642192.1:4050-19900 GCA_001517045.1 Pseudotsuga menziesii | reverse complement strand
TGGATATGCAGCGAATATATGGCACCACAATATGGTATGCAAGGACAACTATCTGTAAAAGATTGGATGTGATTATACAAACATATTGAAGGTCGTATTGGTTGTTGGACTTACAAGTTATTATCTAGGGGAGGGAGGCTGGTTCTTCTCAAGCTAGTTTTACAAAGTATACCTATATATTGGGCTACAATTGCTTACATTCCAAATGGTATCTTACATAAATTAAGGAAAAAGTTATTCTCCTTCTTATGGTATGCCAGTAAACATTTGGAAGGAATCCCTTTAGCTAAGTGGCAATTGCTAGCCAATATTAAAGAATTGGGTGGATGGGGCATCAAGAACCCTTGTAAATTCTGTCAATCTGTGGCAGCAAAAACTTTGTGGAACCTAATCAAGAATCCCGATTCTTTGTGGGGCAAGGTATTAATTTCCAAACACTGCCCCAATGGGTCTATTCAAGATTGGATTAGGAAACAAGATAAATCATTCAAAAATGGGTCTATAGGCTGGAAATCCCTGGTGCTAGCTTTCCCTCAAGTAGGGAACTGGTTTGCTTGGTCTATAGGCAATGGGAGAGAAGTTCGGGTCGGAGAAGACCCTTGGTGAGGAGCAGGGGAGAGATATAAACTGTCATATGCCCTGGTTACAAAACTAAGAAGCTTAGGGATCTCAAAATTAAACCAAGATTGCTCTCTCTCCCTGCAGAGGGAAACTCTTTGGAATAATCGGAGGACCTAGGTCTAGAGGAAGGGATTAGGGAAGAATGGAACGATTTTGTTTCTCTACTTAAGTCTTGTTTTATTCATCTAGAGGAGGAGGCAAAAGATAAATTGGTCTGGACTGAAAATCCTGTTAATGGGGATTTCATGGCTAAACTAGGCGACAAGACATGGTCTTTAGAGCAGTATCAGGGTGAGAAATTGGATTGGTGGAAACAAGTGTGGAAGTGTGAAGGTCCCCTTAAGTCCAAAATAACTCGGTGGCTGACACTCAACAACAAGCTCTTAACCTGGGATAATTCGCAGAAGATAGGATGGATTGGTCCAAGCCAGTGTGCACTTTGTCATTTAGATGAGGAAACTAGTTCTCATTGGTTTATTTTATGTTCTTATGCAGAGTCTGTATGGAAGGCAGCGAGCAAGGAACTAAAGTATCAGGGGATGTAGGGGGTCTCTCTTGAACACAAGGCCAAAGCTTGGTGGACTAAAAGATCAGTATGTTTATACAATGATTTCCCACATGGTATCGATTGAACACCTTTATGAAGGCGCTTATATGCAGGGGCCAATAGTAAAAGAAAGAAGGGATTCATCTCTTATGATCCTTCCACCTTCATTCCTCTTACATGCTCTCAATTAAGACCCTAACCATTGCAAATACCATACGTGTCTCCCTAGAGTTAATTTTTACCTCAAACATTCACTAAAGTTTATATACTATATATAATATAAGAGTAAGTAAGTACGTACATACTTAGTCATATTTAAAAGAATATCCCAAATTAACTACTCACTCGAGAAGGCAGGTATGAGAGTTGGTGCATTCATGTATGTTAACAAAAATTAATAAAAGACAATAAAAATAATTCAATGTGGAATGGCTTTAGTAAATAAAGGCTTAGGGAGCCTTTATGACATTGGTTTACACATATCTATGTGAACGGATGTAGCATCCTCCATCCGTTGACAAAAATACAAAAAAGCGGCATCAACTCTTGTATCGTGATGAGAATTTGACGTTCTGTAGGACGTTTTTTTGTCTGTTGGAACGTATTTGACAGCCAATCAGAAAATTAAAACGTCAACATTGACGGGCATAAAAATATTGAAACCGTCTATTTGACGTCTACAGAATTAAACCTCCCATGACTGATGACTACCGAGATAAAATAAAATATTCATTCTTCGGATCGGAACCTGGGTTACAACATGCAATATTCTCGGATTTGACTCAAAGGGACCTCAAAGCTCGCCAGAGGTGTTGGAGTGAGTTGGTCAATGAGTATTATTTTGAAATTGACTCAAATAAGGGGCGTATGGGGGCGTATGGAAGGAAGTAGCCAGTAATGAATGTATATTTCATGTTGAATAATCTAACTATTTACTATACAGATAATAACACCAAAATGTGTTATTAAGGGGACGGTCCTCCTCATGCTTTCTGTCGACGGCCTATGAGGAGCCACCCCTTGTCCACATTAAACACATGAAACATTAATTGTGACACCCAGAGCAACTTCTCTCTAATGTTTCGGAGCATTGAGGAATCGCTTGAGTTAAATCCGCGGTTTCTATGGCTACGTGTATTGCGTTGCAGTTTGATCCGGCGGCCCGAGCAATTGCAACACATGCAGGCTTCTTGTTTCGGACTCCAAGATACAGATAGTGTCTACACAGAGGACAGGAAAAATTCTAGGTGAACCATTTATCAATGCATTCCATGTGGAAACCATGAGTGCACTTGGGAAACACTCGGAGCTTTTCTCCTTCCGTAAATGCAGCCAAGCAGATGGAGAACTCAGTGGCCAAACCCACTAGCAGCTTAGAGCCAGATCTGTAAACAATAATGGGAAATGCTTGCATGGCCACCTTCTTCAATCCAGTGTTGGCCAGTCAAATATTTATCTCATTGGATGATTCTGCGCCCCTCATTCATCTACTGCAGCAAAGAACGAACGAGTTGATGCCAAGCGCACAGATGAGAGCACAGAGTATAGCTGCGAGAATTACAACTAAATCGGAGTACTTGGTGTGCCCCTGGTTGACATAAGAATTATACAAACCCGTGTGCTCGATGTTCATTGGAGAAAGTGTTGGAGCAGAAGCCAATAACTTCCTACCAGCTGAGGCCGGGAAATTTAAAATGCTCATTATGCTGAATTCCACCTCTGAAACCTCAGCAATGGAAGAATTAATCTGTCCAGGCTCCTGGAACTTGATAGCTAGAGAGTGCTGGGTAGGACCAACAAGCCTTAACAGTAATGAAAAAAAAAGGAAGGCGACCTCTCCGTAGTTTGAGAAAGAAGAAGTGAAATCAGATTGGCAATTTCTTCGATATTTGTAGAGCTTCTTTTGTGCTTTAATGGCATCATATTATGTGGGTTAATGTAGTTGGCCGTGTGTTGCATTTTCAAAGTTAAATATATTGAAGTCACTGTCAGCGTTTAAAGAATCTAGTTTCCCCTTGTCAATCATATTCAGAGCATCTAATAAGATCAATTAAGGCCAATGTAATATCCATTGATGACTCATCCCTATTAGTGTTAGGTGGCTTATTACCTCCACTTAAATTTATTAATTATAATAAATAATTGATATTTCTATCTGTTGCGCTGAAATTGTTCCATTTGGGCACTGCATGCAATATTTTTCTATTAAAATTTTGTGAATAAAGTTGTTGAAACATCTAAAACCTTGTAGAGATATGAACAATTTTACGCTGTGAGATTGAAACTCACAAACATTCTCATATTTGGCTCATCTTCAAAACAACCCGAGCTTAGTTAAATCCTTCTGGTAACAAAGTTCACAGCCATAAAGATGGGTGATCAAATAAAAAATATAAAAGGCACCGTGGTCTTCTCCGTGGTGTGGAGGCCCAATGCAATATTGACTTCCAAAAATGCAATATGTGTTTCTATGAAATAGAATATTGTGCTCATGAACAAGTTCAATCGTGTAGTTCTAAAATTGTCCTTCAAAACGTTTACATCGTCGAGGATGGCACCTTATTTGCTCTTCAATTCTTCGGTTCTTTTCCTTTTTGCTGAATCTTTTTACCGATCCAATGAAAATACCAATATCTTTTGCTTTTTGCTGAATCTCTTTATCGATCCAATGACAATACCAATAGAACTCTCAACGAAGAAGAGGAAATGCTCGTTTATTTGTCGAAGCAAACCAAGAATGCCAGAATCCACTTACTCCTAGACAAAGGTGCTCTTTCATGTGAAATCACTCTTAAGCACAGACACCCCTCTCAGCAATTCGTCGAAGAGCTTTGCAATAATGCTCAGCTTCTTTATGAGTTTTTCTCCGATGAAAGTTGGCATCCTCTTCGTAGTTTATCCGAGATCTTTGAAATAGTGTCGGCTTCTTAGTTCGGCCTTTTCAATAATTTGAAGGTTTGTTGTGATTTAAAAAATCAACACGCCAGGACATCGCCATGGTTTTGAAAAATGTTTTATCCAGTAATAAGCTCTACTAATGGAGGTAAGGACTCAGTTTCATATATCAAAGCTTATGACTCAGAGCGCCTCCGCATTCCATTGTGATGGTTTTGGGATTCACAAGGAGCGAAGGGAACCATGCCTTTGCCTTTACGTGTAGTGAAGAGAAGGGACTTTGCATTTCATCGTGATGGTTTAGGGATTCACAAGGAGCAAAGGGCACCATGCCTTTTCCTTTACGTGTAGTGAAAAGAAAAGGTAAAAAAATTCAATGGAATTGTTACATCTATCAAAACTTGTGCCCCATGAGCTTCTTCATCATTCAACCTTATTTGGTCATTCAATGATCTTCAATACATGAGATTACAAGAGGACCCACGGGAATGGTCTGANTCTATCAAAACTTGTGCCCCATGAGCTTCTTCATCATTCAACCTTATTTGGTCATTCAATGATCTTCAATACATGAGATTACAAGAGGACCCACGGGAATGGTTTGACCAGAAAAATGGCGTCGCTTGTGCAAATAATTCAAGTTTCAATTTCAAAGGTATAGTCTCTCCACGTCCAGGTCAGGTCTTAGTTTCAAAGGTATGGTTCCTCCACATCCACGGGTTTTGAGGTTCTCTAAAGCTACCTAAAACTTGGAAAAAATCCTATAACTATTGCCCTTGGAATTTTGGACTTTTTTGGTTTGTAATATTTTGTTGGCATTCAAGGGATCTAGGTGAAAACATCGACTTATTCACTAAAGGTTTTCAAATTTAAAAATTGTATGTAAAAAATATTTTTGGAGGAAACTTATTTTCACTTATGTGGCCATTTATGTTGGAAAAAGTAATTACTCGTAAATCCGTATCTGAGCCCATCCGACTCTGTTAGAGTCTCAAGATCTTGTCCGTTTGACAAGAGTGAAGACTCCATGATTCTGCAATGTAAACCAGTAGAATTAATTTATGTAGCTAAGTTGTAAATTAGGGTTCCTATAAATAGAAGAAGAATATTGTAAATTAGGTTAGACACAACAAAGAGTGAGAGAGAGCTCAGAGGATAGCAGAGAGTGAAAAAGAATTGTGTCGAAGCTCAAGCTTCTGTGAATGTGATTCTCTCGAGGAGCCGAAGCACAAAAATTTCCAGATTTACTTGTGTAAATGTTTTTACAATTACTAGCAGAGAGTGAAAAAGAATTGTGTCGAAGCTCAAGCTTCTGTGAATGTGATTCTCTCGAGGAGCCGAAGCACAAAAATTTCCAGATTTACTTGTGTAAATGTTTTTACAATTAGGGTTGAGTGAAAGAACAAGAACCCATAAATTACTCATACCGTGAAAGTTCTAGGTTTTAGTAGAAAAGTGGTCCACTCAAGTGTTCCAAATTATTTGGATATATGTTTTTATAATTTATCTTGAATTGTTATTGTTTCTGTTTTTACTTCATCTTAGTCAGAGGTGAAAAAAATATTTGTAATTTCCTAAGTCTTTTAGACTAAGAAACATACTCTGTAAATTCGGACTAAAACTATGCTGTCATAGTNGTTTTTACTTCATCTTAGTCAGAGGTGAAAAAAATATTTGTAATTTCCTAAGTCTTTTAGACTAAGAAACATACTCTGTAAATTCGGACTAAAACTATGCTGTCATGTCTATTGGTTCTGCATAACCATGCTGGACTATCTCCCTAACATCTTGACTTCTGAACAAAGCCTTCATAGTTAGAGACCAATATTTATAATTCTTTCTTGTAAAAATTGGAGTTTGCAATGGACCAGAAGTGGAAGCCATTTTTAATTTTTAATTAACTTTCCTTAGAAAATTAAATTTCCACCTTTTAAGACAAGATTTCTTTCCTAAACCTTGCTCTCATATAAACCTTACTCTAATTAGCTAAAACCGAGCTGACTAAACTTGAGTTTACCGCTCAGTTAATATTAAAAATTAAATATAAAAATTAAATATTTTCACTCCGACCTCTTTTTCCTTTTTTCACTTGTTCTGTGAAACTTGTCTAACTCCCTACTAGACAAGTTTATAAATTTTAGTCGGAATTTCGACTCGACTAAATTTACTTCGACAAGTTCTTACTTGTCTGTTCTACCAATCCGTTTTTACCTCGACCACTTGTCACCTCCAAGTCGGCTGACCTCTTTCACCTCTAAGCCTTTTTCTTAGTCTAAAAGACTTAAGAAATTGCAAATGTTTTTCACTCGTGAGTGAGTAAGATGAAATAAAATAGACACATTAATAATTGCAAGGAACTTATAAAACATATACCCAAATATGTAGGAAGACTTGAGTCGACCAATGTGGGAGAGTGAGAAATTTAAGGATTCTTGTTCTTTCACTCAACCGTAATTGTAAAAGACATTTACACTAGTAAATGTGGAAATATTGTGCGGCCAAATAAACATGCATTCAACCATAAACTATTTCATATAAATCACATACACAGAAGCTTGAGCTTCAACTTCTATTTTCTCACCCTAGAGTTCTCTAGTAAGTTCTGGTGTCTAACTTGATTTACAATTTTCTTTTTGCTTCTACATGAATCGAATGACTCTCCATTAAAGATTGTAATAACTATCTACCTAACAACTTATTCGACTTGTTTATATTGTTGAATCATAGACTCTTCCCTCTTGTCAGATTGGACTCTTCCCTCTTGTGAGAGTGGCCGACAAGATCTTGATTGATAGACTCTGACAGAGTCGACTGAGAGTCAAGTACGGATCTGCAAGTGATTAATATTTCCAACAACCATCGCTCTATCACTATGTTCATATGGCAACACCTTGGCTCGATCTCATTCTTGTGGTGGTCACATGGTAACATAATCAATCTGGTAAACCCATCCTTATAAAGCTTTGAGGAGCACCCTAGCTACCTATGGATCAGTGCTCCCAAAAATTAAGACTTTGAGAAACCAGATTTTAAGGAGAGAGATCAAGGAAGCAGACCCCTGTTTATAAAGCTTTGAGGAGCACCCTAACTGCCTATCGATCAGTGCTCCCAGAGAAATAAAGACTTTGAGAATATGGATCAGTGTTCAGAGAAATAAAGACTTTGAGAAACCATATTTCAAGGAGAGAGATCAAGGAAGCACCCAGCTAGCTGCTCATCGATCAATGCTCTGAGAAATAAAGACTTGCGAAACCAGCTAGTTATATTTGCCGATTCAGGGGAAATATTCAAACTTCAAGCTACCGCTGAAGCATCACCATTTGGTGCAGGGCTCAAGGCAANTCAATGCTCTGAGAAATAAAGACTTGCGAAACCAGCTAGTTATATTTGCCGATTCAGGGGAAATATTCAAACTTCAAGCTACCGCTGAAGCATCACCATTTGGGGCAGGGCTCAAGGCAGAAGTTGCAAGAGCTTCTTAATCATTAGCCACTAGCTGGTTCTTCTGCAGAACACCTTTTGCATAACATAATTGTTTTATTTATACAAAGCACCCTTGATTTGAAAGATGTATATTATATTAATCTAACTGTTCCTATCTTTTGTTGGACAGGTAGAGATGAAACAACCCCTACCACAGGGAAGAATACAATCATAGAAGTCATTCTCACAAATAAAGGGAAATACTAGATCAGATAGCCGATAGCAGAGATGGGTATCCGCCAGAAAGAGTCGAAGTTTATTTACCTATGCAATTTCGTTCAGATGTACGTGAATCCAGCTGCCTCCAAGGGTTTTAACAGCGCCGATGATTAGATCTGCAATCTGAAAGCCAAAAATCAGCCATGATTTATAAACAACCCAAAATAAAAAATGATTTACCAAGGCACAAAGCTAGACTGTAAGACAAGTTCACATGGGCCTTGGAGGTTGTCAGATGAATTGATATATAAGGGCAGGTTGGACTGCAAAACAAGTTGAAAAGTGTTAAAACAAAAAGTCTGCATTTTCAATTCCCTCCCTATCCGTCTACCTCCAGATACGTTTACCTCAACAAACCATTTGTCCTCTCCCGTCATAAAATTGTTGTTGATAAATTCAACCTATTATGCTCCAGCGCTGTTGGTAGCTGATAGGTGATTAATGAATGCCCAGGATAGGTTATTAATAAATGCCCAATGGTTTTGCAAGACATGGATAATTAAAGATAAAGATATAGCTAACACTTCTTAGCTTTGTCTAAAGACATTGTAAAAATAAAAAAGAAAATTTTCAAATTTAAGACCAATAGTAAATTTTCGTCTCAACTACCACACTACTGTTGTAGTAGTGAGAAGAGAATTCGTGAGAGTCAGCGAGCCCGCACGTCTTGTCTTGCAGCAGATTATCTAGCAGGGAGTTGGCTAATCTTTCGACTATTTGTATTTTTTCAGGTAAGTTTGATTGAAATTTGGTAAGATTTGTTGTTAAAAATAAGATTTTCAATATTAATATTATTATTTTTATTGTAAAAATAGATTAATACTCGTAAAAATAGATTGAGTACTCTCTATTACCCTCAAAACCCCTGGTTTATGCAATTCTAATCAATGCCCTTTCAACAAAATTTTGAAAAAAAAAACTCATGTAAATAGTCTAGAGATTGGAGTTGACTCCAGCCAACTCCATCCAGCGGGGAAATGGCGGCTGGAGGTCTCCGAATTCCTCGAGAGCAACGTGGGCGTCAACTTCCACAAACAGCACGTCTTCGCCCGTGTAATCCACTATGAGCTTGGCGCCGGGTGCCTATTTGAACCTTCCCGCTAATGGATGGTAGAAAACCAAAACCTTGGCCAACCCTTCTCTCATGACTGTAGCAGGATCCTCACCCTCCTTCGATGGGTTGAACCTGTACAACCGGAATATGAAACCTGAGTCTCGCTTAATCATCGATATTGGAAAGGTACAGGAGCTCTTTCCGAGTAGGCTTTCTGGTGACATTGAATTTCAGAGATGCCATGGAACCAGGCCTGGAATTTCAAATTTCCAGTGCCTGTCATCTGAAAATTTGGTGACGTTTTCGAGTTTTTGGTCGCTGTCATTTTACGTCCCAAGCAATTTGGTGCCTGTCAAATATTTTTTTTTATGTCTATCAAATATTTTTTTTATGCCTATCAAATATTTTTTTATGTTATCCTTAAGTGTAATAAAAAAGATTTGCATAAAAATCTACTACTCTCAAAATATGCAACAACACAACAAGCAAATTTTATCCTAGGGATCCTACTCTCAAAATATGACATCATTGGTTTCTAACAATCTTCTAGAACTACCATATCCTGAGGGAGATCGAACGACACCTTTAAATTCCCAATCTGGGGCAATCATTTTTGCCTTAATATCCTAGGGATCATAAAGTTCTGAACTCAACTGCAGCTTTACTATATAATAATAATAATACTGCTTCTATGCTGCTGCAGCAACATCATGAGCCCAAAGATCGCCGAAGCTCCAAACTCTGGTTCTAAGAAAAGGGGGCGAGAAAGGAAACCCTAATAAACAGTAAGTGGCATATAGATCATTTGATCATGTGATCTAATCACGGTCATACCATATCCGAAGTTAAAAGTCAGATGGGGGTCTGAAGGTTGGAGTCGAGTCAGCCATGGCGGATAAGAGATGAGGTTGCAAGACAAAATTGGTGCCTCAGAAAGTTGTTAGAAAAGTTAAACGGCACACAGGCCAGACATTCTTGCTGAGACTCAGCACTCGGGACTGTGGCCGAGAGACACAAGGAGCCATTTCCGCATTCAAAGTAAAGAGCCAAAATCGCTGCTAAGAGATGGAACTTGAGAGTGTTACGAATATATCTTCCAAATGGAAAAAGTAGATTGAACCAGAAGAGAAGGAAAGAGGTTTTCAGTAGAGAAGAATCCAAGTCGGAATAATCTGGTGGAAAAAAGGACTTGATATATTTATATTAATTCCCTGAAGAATAGGATTTTCCAGCAGATTTTCGAGATGTGGAGAAAAATCAGCTTTCATTAATTTTTTAGTTCATTTCCAGTTTTTCCTTGGCGTTGTTGAACAATATGATGGCAAGGGGATACAGAGGTTGTACGCAGAAAATAATTGCACCGTTGGAAAATGATTCCCGAGGAAAGATGAAGAAAACATAATATCCAACTCGACCGGAAAGATGAAGAAAACATAATTTCCAGCTCGGTCGAAGATACAAATGGTAAAATGGTTCTCTTTTACAAAGCTTCTAGACTCATAGTTTAACTCAAATATTGTAGACAGAACTTCCAATGTTCCTATTACTCACAGAAACGGTAATATGCCTAAATAATCAAATATTATACATAACTTGCTTAACGGTCACAGAAAGACTCCTTCCGACTCAAATTTGCTGGAAATAAACAGAGTTTAGCTCATAGATCGAAGAAGAAACATTCAAAACTAGGCATCGTCCGAAAAACAAATGTTCCAATTTACCTGGACTGCGGTTAGAAGTAGAACAACGGGAATCGATTCAATGGATGCGCAGAAGAGTATTGATGTCCCTTTTAGCAGGAAGAATAGAATATTTCCGGGAAAGGTAAAACTATAATGAAATACAAGATCATCCTCCTGGCCTCTTCCAGCCTGTTAACAATCCCTGGATTACCCTGATGCATTATCTCGATAAGATTACCCCTGATACATTATCTCAATGCATTAGAACGGCCGCTTCATCCAGAGAACACCAGAGTAGGTAGTTGAGTCACGGGAATGGAGGCCGGATTATTCAAAGAAATGGAAAAGAAATCTGAGAGAGCATTAACTCCACCCACAAGGACATCGAAACTTCTCAGGGTACGAAGCAGCTGCACAGCAATTCATGCCCGGGCCGATGCCATGCCTAGTAACTAGCATAGGCTATACTCTCGAACAAGTATTCCATCAAATCACTATTAAAATTTATGACGGGACTCGAGACGTGCATTAGGCGACAAGATTTATAATCATCTTCGGTGGCAGTTATTACTGCACTGCTTGATGGAGGTACGACATGGTAATTAGTTACTGCTCCAATGCGGTGGCATTTTTATCCGTGAATTTTTTCTTTTTCGTTTTGGATTTTTCTATATAGAATTACAAAACATTTTATTGAAATATTTAAGTTTCATACATACCTCAGGTATTTCTACCAAGTAAAATCAATCCATAGTCGTTATCGATGCAAGTGTACAATTCAATATCTATTATTTC
Source organism: Pseudotsuga menziesii (assembly GCA_001517045.1). Lineage (NCBI taxonomy): Eukaryota > Viridiplantae > Streptophyta > Pinopsida > Pinales > Pinaceae > Pseudotsuga > Pseudotsuga menziesii. Next base: position 8,604 of record LPNX010642192.1, on the reverse strand, counting down.
TACTAAGTAAAATCAAGCCACAGTCCTCATGGTCCTTAACGATGAAGTAATCACTTCTTTTACTTCTCTATGAGATAGAAAATTAGAAGAATAAAAGTTTGTGTCCAATTCGATTTATTATAGAAACTGGAACTACCTTTTTTNATGAAGTAATCACTTCTTTTACTTCTCTATGAGATAGAAAATTAGAAGAATAAAAGTTTGTGTCCAATTCGATTTATTATAGAAACTGGAACTACCTTTTTTTAATCTTTCAGCGGATTTTTTTCAACCATAGAGAGATAAATTTTGAGATTGATGGCTTATCCAAACTTGCTTTTAATTCTGGAGGGAGCTAGAATTGACTAGGGTATTTTGAGCATAGTTTAATTAAGGTAATAGGTTCTACTATAAATTACATGCTTCAATGAGATACTATATCACTAGTAATCTTGGCTAAAATTTGGTCAAAATTAGGTCACTAGGTTCAAATTGGAGTATCTTATGAGTTATGTAACTATGACATTAAATAAAGTTGTTTTTTCCGTATGAAAAAAATCTGAAACTACACTCAAGTCCCATAAAACCTAAAAATAATAAATGTGAGATTTAGTCTAATACACCTGTACCTAAGCCAAAACAGAATAAACAGAATAAAAATGAGATTTGAGCCTATTTTATTTAATTTTTTATAAAAAAAATTGCAAAAAATAATAACACATTCTAATAATAAATTTTATGGCCACCAAATATCCTAAAAGATTGATAAATTAAAATAATTATACCTCAAATGTTAAGCTTGGTAGACAAAGTTTCAATCACAACACCACCTTTGCCTTTTCAATTTCATAATTAGTTAAGGTTAATATCATCAACTTTATAACTAATAATACGGAGTAAGCTAACTACCCGACCATTTTCATTGTATATCAATTTTACAACAAACTATTATTACACTCCCATATAATGCAATAATGAAGAATACTAATTTACCAAATCAAATTCAATCTATAGACCGAACCAATCTAAATCTAATCTCAAATTGTGTTCTAAAAACTTGTAATTTGCAATTCAATTGTTATGGATTTGATAACATCAATGTTTTAGATTTTTCCAGTTATTTTTATGGAGTTGACTAAAATTATACACTTTGAAACATACATTTGCAATTTTCTTAAAAATTCCAATCAAAACTTACAATTTTAAACTTGCACTTAAAAACAAGAATTTGCATAGCTATGGATGAATTCAAGAGCACTTAATGTGAAAGTAGGTGTTGGACAGGTAACGGAGTAAGCTATCACCAAGTGATGTCAAGTAAGCCCAGTGCAAATGATCAGATAGATAGCTTACTCCCTAATAATAACACTTACACTAACTCTTGGTGAGGAAATAACGTTAATAATAACACTTACACTAACTCTGGGTGAGGAAATAACGTGGATGTGAGATTGATTATCCCACGCATCTTATCCGAGGCCAGTTTATTCGACGGATACCATCTTCCCATCGTATTACAAGAAATCTAGGGTATTTTGCCACTTTGGGGAATTTGATATGCAAGGATAGTGTATGATTTGTTTTTAAGGAAATTTGATTTTCGAGTCTAGGCTTATTACTATTTTTAGATTTATTTTAGTTTTTTAATATCATTATGTAAAATAATATTTGGTTAATATCATGGTGTAAAATAATATTTATTCTCCAAAGTTAATCTTTAGTTAGTTTATAGAAACATTATTTTCTAAATGTTAATGTTTATTTTAGCATGTTTTGTTAAAATTTTAATAATAAAATATTAAAATAAAATGATAGTTTTTAATTTAATATTATATTTGATTATGGTTGTGGTTAGATTAGGTTAAAAATTTTATGATTAGTTAGAATGAATGGTTTAATGACATTAGATAGCTAGAAGAAAGAGAAAGTATTCCTAAAAAAGAGTTACCATTAAAATGTTGTTTATGATGTGACATACCGAAAGATATCTCACGGGACTCTCAATAATTGAATATACTTTAGTGCATAACTCCATTATTGGTCTCTATGTGTAATCTCCATAAACCTTTGAAAGAATGTGAACAATGGAATTATCTAGACAATTTCTCACCTTTGGTGATCAACCTTTGAAAGAATGTGAACAATGGAATTATCTAGACAATTTCTCACCTTTGGTGATCAATAAAAAAAAATTACGAGTTTTTATAGATTTGGAACATTGATAGATTAAAAAAAGGTATTTGGATGATTTTAAAATATGGATTTTTTTTAAGCAAAGCTTTAATATGTATGTAACATTAAATAACTAGCATAGATTCATGTAAACGGGATCTATCAAAGGCTGAAAGATATCCAATTTTTCTAGATGTAAACTTATTTTTAAAGGAGAAATCTTGAGAAAGTGTGTAATGCAATGTCTAAGGGTTTAATTTATTTAATTTGTGTGATTATATATGTATGCATTTTTAAATAATTTAAAGTAAATTTGAGCACACATGTTATTTTTAATGATATATATATATATATATATATATATTCTTTTATAAAGGACACGTGTCAGCTCTAGGATGAGGACGGAAGGAGTTACACATACCCTCTTCGGCACAACAAAGTAGAAATGTTGAGAAAGTCTCTAATGCAATGTTTATGGTTTTACTTTCTTTACTTTGTGTGGTTATATATATATATATGCAGTTCTAAATAATTTAAATTTAATTTGTTCCGACATGTTATTTTTAATAATTATTTTTTTTTTAATTTTTTTATAGAGGACACGTGTCAACTCTAAGATGAGCACGGAAGGAGTTANTAAATAATTTAAATTTAATTTGTTCCGACATGTTATTTTTAATAATTATTTTTTTTTTAATTTTTTTATAGAGGACACGTGTCAACTCTAAGATGAGCATGGAAGGAGTTACACATATCTCCCTTACTGGGCTGTAGAATGCACCTCTTCAGCGCAATAAAATAATATTTTTGAATTTTGAAGGAAGAACAAAAAACTACTTTTTCCTTCGTATTTTGAACATCTCTTTGCTGTTCCCTTACTGGGCTGTAGAATGCACCTCTTCAGCGCAATAAAATAATATTTTTGAATTTTGAAGGAAGAACAAAAAACTACTTTTTCCTTCGTATTTTGAACATCTCTTTGTTGTTTCAGTTTTTTTTTCAATATATCTCTGTGGTAACACATTTTTAAATGTATTTCTCATTTTTTTGTGGGTTGGGAACATGTGTCAACCATTCTCTTTACTTTGATAGTATATTGTTGTTGGACAGATATGCTTTGTAAGTCGTCCCGTGAGTATATTGCATTATCCCACATTCATGGGGAGAAATATTTATTTAGATTAGACTTAGTATATAAGTACGTGTTTATTCCACATTCATGAGGAGTAATAGTTGTTTAGATTAGACTTAGTATATAAGTATGTGTCGATACCAATGAAGGAATCCACGAGTTATTTGTATTGAGCTTGCTCAAAGGAGGTTGGCCTCTTGAAGTGGCATTCGATCAATAAATTCCTTCTGTGTTCTTATATTTCTGGTATATTGTGCATTTTCGTTATTTATTGGAGGAAATCTCTCTCATATGATATTAGAGCACTTTCTTGGGCTCACAGAGTGGAATTTCTACCAAAACATTTTTTCACAGTGGCTTTTCAACGATGTNTCGTTATTTATTGGAGGAAATCTCTCTCATATGATATTAGAGCACTTTCTTGGGCTCACAGAGTGGAATTTCTACCAAAACATTTTTTCACAGTGGCTTTTCAACGACGTGATTATTGCAGTAGTTCTTCTTCTTTACATCTGTATTGTTCATTTCAATTGCATGTTCGAATCGGGGAATAACCCCTATTCACTTAATTGTTGGAAGTACCTAGATGATAGCCCTAAACCTACCACAAGAACCCTGAAGTAGCTCGACATGGAGAGATCCTGCCATCGAAAAGGGAAATGACCCCTACCTGATTGACTAGTTCCCACCCATGAGGTAAACTAATAGTTGTTGTTTGTGGAAAAGCGGTTATCAGTTTTAATTGAGTCGTGGAGTGACAGGTACCACCCCAATAGGCAAGTCGTTAGACAACATTGGTGGTCGAGTGAATCCCCTGAACCTTTAGGAAGCCAAACATACCTAGGTTCCATATGTATTTCCAGTTGGCAAATATAAGATTGCATCTCTCGAGAGTCGTCACAGATCCATTCCACCAAAAAAAGAGTATACATTTCTATTTTTTATCCATATATTATTTTCTTTACCTCTGCTTCCCTTGAAAATTCATTGGAACCCTTGCAATTCCATTCTGCATATTTCCTTCCTTGAGGACCCAATCGCAAATTCCACTTTTCAAAGCCAAAAATATCACATATGTCTATTATTAGGGTTTTCCATAGCTTCTTCTATTCTCACCCAATCTCCTTCAAATTTTGTCACAGTTTTCATTTCCTATTTATGCTTCCTTGTCCCTCTATGACAAATTTTCCCATTCTTTCACCCCACTTCTGAAATCCCCATTTTCTACTTCCTTGTCTCTCAATTAGTTTCCAAAACCTAGTCAAATCCAA
>LPNX010642186.1:515978-559638 GCA_001517045.1 Pseudotsuga menziesii | reverse complement strand
AATAGATACCAACCAATTCAACTATCGATTTAAATACCAACAAACCAATCGATCTAAATGCCAACGAATTCAACAATAACTGTAGTGGGGATTCAAATGAGTCAAATAATAAATAATCAATCCCTTTGAACAAAATAGCATCAGATCATGCAACAACAAAACCTTATGAACAAAATAGCATCTAAACATGCAACAACATAACCCTTTGAACAAAATACAACAGGTTTTAGGTTTTTATTGCATGAGAGTCTAATAAAATATAACAAAACCCTCTGAACAAAAATACCATTTATTGCAATATGGGAGTGTAATAAAAAAAAAACCCTCTTAACCAGATACCGTTCTGGTACAGAGATTCTAATAAAAGCTAATATAAATCTTATACTCGGGTTCATATTACTTCTCAAACTCCCTAGTAAGATTATGCTTCACGAAGGATATCTTCCCTGATTCACAAAATCAAAATTTCTGAGAGATTCAAAGATAAAACAGACAAAACTAAACATAAACCCTATTTATATCGCACCAGTTCCTAATTAGCTTAAAACTTGGGCAAACAGCCTGCTAACCAGGTTGAGCCTGAACATAAAAGAAACCCAAAAAGATAATCAGAAAATAAACACGCCAATATTCTTAAAATTCAAACCAACCAAAAAAATAACCAAAAAGGTTTTCAAAACAAGCCGAATAGAGGTGGGTTAACTAGCAGTTAAATCACCCCATTACTTCGGCCATATTTTCCCTAAATCTGATCAAAATACGGCCTGAAATTTACAATTTGAATGCTTAATAACGATTCTAAGTTACTTACTATGTTCTAAAACTAGCTGAGCAATTCAGCACTTCTTCGTTAGCCGGATTCGGACTGATACGGCACGTTGATGGAAATGGTTCTTGGAATTGTAATTCACAATTCTAGCAATGATTTCCTCAAGCTAATAATCACACTTGGTACTGAAATATCAGTGTCCTTTTGAATTCTACTTCGCTTATCAATCATAACCCAGTACAAATCTCTATGTATTGAACTTGCCTTTGATGCTGCAAAGATCACAAGGGTTTAGAGGGAATTTAACAGGTTATTAATCATAACCCCTAGCAAACCCCCATGTATTTAACTTGTCTTTTCATGGTGCAAAGATCACAAGGGTTTCGATGGAATTTAACAGATTGATGGACTGATGCCTGAAATAAGGTAATCTTGTGGCAAATTGATTTTGATAAAAATCCGGCAGGCATTAATGACTATAAACCAAGATCAACATGGTATAACTATGCATATGTTTCTAAAAAATCCAATGACAGTTCAGAGTTTTTGGTCGTTGAGAACCAACAACACATCGAACAACTAGAAGGAATGTAACAACCGGAAGGAGGTAGTAGAATGTAGAATGCAAAATACAAATATAACCATAAACATAAACACATGAATTTACGAAAAAAAAAATTGTTATGAAATTCTAACCTGGATTGTCGTTCCATCATATGCCCTGTTTTTCTATCAGAATTTCTGTCAAGAATACCAATCAGCCGAAGCCTCTCCGCCTTGCCTGTATTGAAAACATGGAATACAGAACCAACATGGATTCTATGTATATCTCCCACTTTCAGATCTCTTTCAACTAAACTATTATCCCTCACCCATCCTAGCCTTGCCTCTCCTGCTTAATTTGAAAAATACAACCGTTATACAAAACCCAATTTACCATTGAGATTCAAATTTCAAATGCAATGACCTAATAATACTGCTACTACTGTAAATAATTGGAGTTCAAATTATTTTACCTGTATGAACGTAGAAAAGGAAATCTCCATTAAGAAACATAGGAAGCAACATAAATTGAGGGTCCAAGGTCATGAAACTCAGCTCCATATGACCCAGGTTTTCAAATCGTTCGTCCTCTCCTTGAATTTTCACTTGAACCGACCTGATCTCGCCAGCTATAGATATTTGTTCACCGCAATTCCAGCAATTCTCTTAAATTCTCGTTTTCTTGAAGCTCCACAAGACAAACAGACCTAGCATTTTATTCCTTCCATTAGAACATCCCGGCAAACTGGAATGTGTTCTTCATCACCGCCTCGTCCAGGCTACAAGCCATAGAAATGTTCTGAAATCCAATCGGGAATAGATATCAAGACCGCCAGTTGGGTCTATAATCCTCCGAGATTGGAACTCTCTGTGAAATCTCTCATTAAGTGCAGAAATGTTAGGGCTCAGATAATAGAAAGCACAGTTATATTACAAACCAACTAAGTGCCTTGTTCCATTGGGTATCGATAAATCGATTAATTGCTGTAAACACACAAAGGAATATCGATTCCATTAAAGCAATTTTCTTTGATAATGGCTTTTTGATCAAGAATGCCCTTATTACAACGGCTACTCAAGATTTGAATTGTTTATTGCTTTTTCTTTGATCTCCGGGTTTTACTATAAAATTCTGACGTGGACAACACTTCATCTTAGGGTGGATATTTTATTCAAGATTTGAATTGCTTATTGTTTTTCTTTCATCTACGGGTTTTACTATAAAATTTTAAAGTGAATATTTAAAATTAAAATTTAACATTTTTATAGGTTTTCTCTTCACGGATGCAGTAGATGTATAAAGTTTTGGATGATAACAAATAACGTTATAAATAACTCATATTAAAATTGTTAATTGTTAATAACTCATATTATAAACTAACATCATTAAAAGTGGATATTAATGGTTTATGTATAAACTCTAGTGGTTTATGTATTTATGTTTTAAAATATTAAAGTGGATATTTAAAAGTTAAATTTAAATTTGATCTTTTAGGTAGGTTTTTTTTTTACATAAACACGAGATATTGATTTGTGCAATGATAACAACTTGTTTTTAATTGTCATAAAAAAAAATTGTGAATAATTCATTGAAGTTAGGTTATTTTGCTTAATTTTTATGGTTTAAAAGTTTAATTTTAATTTTAATTTTAAATTATGTGTTTTAAATTTATTAATAAGCAATGTTGAAAACTTAATTATACTATATATTTAATTGTTAATAATTAGAATATTTAATTGGTTATGTTTAAAGTACTTATTTAAATTTTAAATTGTAAAGTATTTATTTAAATTTAGAAATTGAAAATATAGTAAATATGGTTTTTGTTTGTCAATATTTGAATTTCAAATACAAAATGTTGTAAATTTGACTTTTGTGATTGATCATTATATTTTTATATTGATAAATTGTTTTTTAGTAAACATAAACATATTGTTTGTTTGTATCAATCTATATATGAATTACCAAATTTTGAATTTTAATATATATTATATATATGCAATTTAATTAGTTAAATGTACTTTTTATTATTATTAAAATTTAAAATTTTTAATATACTGTTCAATAAGTATAATTTGTAATGTAGTCGAGTTTATTCTATGTTTAATTATTTTACATCATGGTTAAATTTTTTTATACCTTTTTATAGTTTTTCTTTGTTCCATGCTCATTGTAATCTAAATTTTCTTAGAGTGGTAGGAGAACTTGAATTCTATTTTTTTAAAATAATGATGTAAATGAAAATCTAAGTCTTAACATTATATAAACAATGTTAACTATAACTTTAATATTTTGAAAATTTTCTTCCTTTAAAAAGATGTTGAACACTCTTTTAGATATTAAAAGACTCATTTTTTTTGAGATAAATACATGTATAAATAATAATAATAAAATTTAAAGATTATTTAGACTAAAGATTAAATAAAACTTAAAGATTATTTAAACTAAAGATAACAAAAAATAATATTAATAATAAATTTTAAAAATTATTTCAAATTTTCAAAAATCTTCCACTACATATTGGTAAACCCAGATGAGAATGAAAAACAAAATACTTATGTGTATCCAAATATCATAGTATCCAAATATCATAAAATCTTGTTTACACAATAAGTCCGCTGTGTGACCCTCGTTTACACAATAGGATAATCTAGCATGTTAGGTTGGAGAAGAGAAGAGTCGTTAATGATAGAGGACAATGCATTGTGCCTTTCTTACCAAATGAATTGCATAGGTACTAAAATTCCTTCCTTCTCACCTTAAGGCTCATGGCGGATTTCCATATGAGCTTCATGCAACTTGAGGTTCATACAAAAGGACACTTGGATTGCATGTATCCGGCCTTCAGTGTCGGTGAAGTAGTGTTCAAGATAAGGTTTTATAAAACATCTTTATTTTAAAGTTTTTAAAATTCCTATAAATTTGAAATTCTTATAAGATACTTAAAATTTCATATATGTTTAATTTTAATTATTTAATTAATTTATAATTTATTTTTAAATTAAATGTATAATTAGTTTATAATTTATTTTAAATTAGATGTTTATAAATAGTTTATAATTTAAAATAGATGTTATAATTGATTTGTGATTTAATTGTTAAATTAGATGTTTAAGTTAATTAATTTGAAATAAAGTTTATGTTTAATTTAAGGGTTAGATTAATTAAATGTTATATTAAAAATGTCAAATTTAATTTGTTTAAAGTTTATTATAGGCATGGCTTATACAAATTTTGAAGTATAATTATAAATATTTTTTTTCGAAGAAAAAGAGCTTGAATTTTATTTATCAAAAAAGAGTCAAAGTACATATTGAGTATGCATGCATATTATTGTCATGATGTGGTTGTTTTCACCCCTATTACCTTAGTTCCAAAAAAAAACTCCCCTGTAGGGTCTAAACAGAGATCTGCAAAAAGTGAATCCTTGTTTTTTCAAAAAATAATAATCCTGTAGTTCCATAAAAAAAACTGCCTGTACGTCAACATAAAGATCTATCATAAGAAACTAGACAAGAAATTTTAATTTTTTACATATAATCCGCACCTGTAATCAAAATGGATGATTGTTCAAGTAGTGTTGTCTATTTGTTGCAAATCAATAAACGCTCTGTGATAGAACTCAAATACTTCTACATCCCTGGATTCCACAAATTTCCAAGTGCCATGCTCCATCATCAAGCCTTTTTTGGATAAGTGGTCAACATCAGAGTTCCTTTCCCTGTACACATGTCAGCAGGTAATGTAGTCAAAGTTTGTCATAAGTCTGATAAATTCTTCAAAGAGTGAAATAAGGGATATGTTTCTACATATTTGGATTTTGTTCACCTAGTTTATAACAACTATAGAATCCCCGAAGATTTGGATCCTTCTACATTTTTTCTCCAAGGCAAAGCAAAGAAGGATTTTTAGAGCTATGAGCTTAGCAAAATTGTTTGTTCCGACCCCTAGGCCCATTTGTATCTGAAAGTGGTGGTTTTGGTTAAGAAAAAAAGTATCTCCACCCCCACATATGCGGTCTTGTGAGGCCTCGTAAAAACAAATACCATGACATATATTGGCCAATATGTTCTTCGGTGGTGACCCGTATTGTCGACGCACCTTTGGTTTGAGGAAAAAATGATAAAATGTTGAGACCATGTTTGGCAATGGCCTCGGGAGAAGAGGATTTTTCCTGAAAGATAGCAGCATTTCGAGCTAGCCATATTCCCCAGATGTGGATGAGGGGAAGTGTCTTAATGTGTGCAAGATATCGATAGGAGGACCAAACTTTCCACGCATCTTCAAGGGATTGTCCAAGCGAGTCAAATCTGAGATTTAACAAAGCTTGAGAATGTGACCAGACTTGAGACGAGAAAGAGCAATTGAGAAAAAGATGATTGGTGCTTTCTTCGTTATTTTTTTCATAGATTGCACTATCTAGGACCTTCCAGGGATATTTTCTACATTCTATCTCAAGTTGGGATTCTATTAGCAAGGGAGCACCACAGAAGAACTTTTTCCTTTGAAGGACATTTAATTTTCTAAATATTGGATTGTCGCCATTAAGGATAAGCTTAGAAAGAAGTGGTACATAGTTGTTGGTATCTAGTCTTCGAGGTATATCTTCCATGCGTAGAATGTTCCCATATAAGCTCGTCATGCGAATCTATGAGCCTAATGTGGGATACTCGAACAACACAAATGTATTTGTTCCGTTCTAAGTTCCAAAAGTTTGGAATCTCAAGTTCTCTACTTCCCATCCACCCCTGATGTCACAAGTTAGTGGAGGTAGGGTCAGTAATTTGGATTAAATGAAAGAAACATTTTTGATGGAGCAATTGAATAACCTATTGAGGAAGAATATGGTTGAGTTGGATGACTAGCCATGTATATTCTCCAATTCAAAATCTCATACTATTCTTGAATTTCCAAGATAGTCCATTATGAATAAGTGGAAAGGTGCTGCAGTTTTCCTTCGAGATAATTGATACAGAGGGAGAAGCATTGAAGACAGAGTTTTTGATCTAGTCCCACAAAGGTAACAGAACTATGTACTTATGAAAAACAACCTCCGTCCACAGATTGTTTGTTGAAATGAGCCTCCAACCTGGTTTAGCAGCTAAAGCTTTGGCAAAAAGAGTGTTTTTTTTTAGTCCCCATCCTCCCATGGATTTAGGTCTAGCAATTTGGTCCCATTTAATCCAAGGAATTTTTGTCCCTTATTCTCCATCCACAAAAATCTTGAGCATATTTTTTCCAATCTTTCCACGATGGATTTTGGAATCCAAGCTAATGCTATCTAGTATACATGGATGGATTCGAGAACATACTTGACTAGGATAATCCTTCCCACTCTCGAAAGCCATCTATTGCACTGGATATTGACCGTGTGATCCAATTTTTCTAGTAACCAGTTCAAATCTTCCTTCTTATGGCAATTTGGTTTTATCCTGAATCCCATAAATCTAATACCTCCATCCAAAGACGTGACAACGAAATTAAAACGTTCCTAGACACTCCTGATGATATGATCATCCAAGTTAAAAGTGGCAATAAAATATTTATGTTCATTTAGCTTCATACCTATGGATTTGCAAAAAAGGTGCAGAATTTCTGATAGCTTTTCAGCATCTCTGATTGAGCCATTACAAAAAATGAGAATGTCATCTACAAACAGGAGATGTGTAATGTTTAGATTCGTGGTTATCTTGATTCCTTCAAATAAACCTCTTGTTTTTGCATCCAATATAGCTCTACTCAGAACTTCTTCCACCAATAAGAAGAGAAGGAGAGAGCATGGGAATCCTTGTCTGAGATCCATTTCTCAAAGAAAAAAAGGGGAGTTTGATCCATTGATGAGGACTGCAAAAGATGTAGTGGAGATGTAGGAAAAATCCATTTTATGAAAGAGTAATTAAATCCCAGATGAGTAAGGAGCAGTGTTAGATATAACCAGCTTACTCTATCCAAATACTTTGAGAGATCAATCTTTAGAATTGCCCCTTTTGTTTTCTTTAGTTTTATGCTATGCATACCTTCTTGGGCTACTCCGATTGCTTCATGAATTTTTTTGTTCTCTAGAACGCCAAATTTTTCAGGCGAGATGATTTTTGAGAGGACCTTCTTCAATTTTTGAGTGATCACTTTTGCGACCACTTTGTAAGTGATGTTGCTGGGGGAAATAGGCCTGAAATCTTCCATACTGTTCCTATTATCTTTTTTTGGAATTAGGGCTAATAAATTTGACTTGAGAGGAGGATGTAAATCACCATTAACCCTAGATTATTCAACGAGATGAAGGAGGTCAGGTCCAACAATGTCATAGGATGCCAAAAATAATTCCATGGTCCATCCATCAGGACCCGAGCTTTTGTCCCTCTGGAAACTTTGCAAAGCTGCCTTTAGTTCATCTTCCAACACCTCCTCCATCAGATCTGAATTGTCCTCATCATAAATTTTTATATCTCTATGACTTCCGCAATCGAATCATGTTGTTTCTCTTTGAATAGATTTTCAAAAAAAAAAAAAATTTCAATATCAGCGATCTCCTCAAAAGTGGAGACCTGTTGATTATTGTCATTTCTTAGTTCCCAAATCATATTCTGTTGTTTTCTTCCTTTTTCAAAATCCTGAAATCTTTTTGTGTTGCCATCCCCACTTGCCATCTTGATAGATTTTATTTTTATCCTCCAAACTTCATCCCTCTCTTTCAATATATTTTTTCTATTGGATTCAAGGGAAATCAACATTTTCTTATCTCTCTGAGTGAGAAAACCCCCTCATTTAGAGTTATGAATCCCTACCAATTATTCCTCAATCTCAATGATGGTTTGATCTTCCAAAATCCTTTTATTCCTATCCCACTCCTTCAGAAGAAGTTTGATGTGGGACATATTTTGTGCAACGTGTGTAGCGGCATGAGTTTCCTCATCTTCCACATTCATAATCTAATTTGACTGAATGAGCCTGATAATTTCCTCATTTTTTATCTAAGCAGCAATAAATTTGAAGGGGTTTGGATGACTTCTTAGGGTTTCTTAAAGTTTCTAAACAAATAGTCATGTGATCCAACTCAACTCCTGAATAAACCCATTGTTTGAACATCAAATCCCTCCCCTGAAGACTTTCTTCCATGAGAAATTTGTCTAGTGTTTTTTCAATTCTATCCTCCCCATGTCTTCTATTTGTCTAGGTTGGCTTGAGCTTTTGAGGGGCAAGGTCCACCATTTTGATGTTCTGGAGGAGATTGCTGAAAAAGTTTGCCAAAGGATCTACCCTTTCTTTTGGTCCTGATATTTGATGGGCACCTAAAGTGAAGTTCAGATCTCCACCTATCACCACGTTTTCACTTCTTAGTAAAGGGGAGATTTGCAAAGCTTCCCAGAAAGCCACTATGTTGTTATAAGGGCCATATATGTTCAAAATGTTCAAGGATAAATTCGCTTCTTCCAAAAAAACCTGGATTCCCATGCGAAATGGGGTTCCCCATGAGTTTGAACCGAGCAACATGGACTAGTTCCATCCTATTTTTATCCCACCTGAAATGCCTCTAGCACTCTAGGATAGAAAGGTAAAATTGTTTGTAATTTAGGACAACAATTTTGTAACTTCGAGTTCAATCCCCAATGTCTCCTGAAGGAGGGTTTCATTCATTTTTTGCACCAAGAGCATCCTAATTAGAGCAAGTTTTTTTTTGGGTACGTTCCAAACCCCTACAATTGAAGGAGATAATTTTCATTTAAGAACCCCTTCAGGGTCCTGCACTACTCTAAGTGCCCCAAAGAGTGTATTATGTTTTTTGTTTGCTTGATCATGAATAGATTTCTGCTGAGAAAAGGAGAAATGTGAGGGTCTTCCCTGCCCCTTTCCCTTTGTTGGAAGGGTAGGGTTTGCTCCTAACTAAGGAAGAGAGCTGAAGGAACAACCAGAGCAAGGATATCCCTTATTATGAGATGGAACCAAACCATGGAGAAGGTGGATTTTGAATCTAGAGAGGCAGGATGTAAAGGGGATAAGGGGAACGTGGGAGGTGGTACCAATGATAGTTGAGGTGGAAGAGGAGATGTGACCACCTGTGAGGGGAGAAGGACGAAAAATGAAGAGATATCTAGCAGAGATGGATTTAATTCATTTAGATGAATGTCACTTAAATTTTCATTTAATGAAGTGACTGGAAACATACCAAAAAGATGTCGTGAAGCTTGCTGGATAGGAGGATCTTGTCTAGTCGCTAGGTTGGTAGTAGCTTGTTCTTATGTAGAGTTCAAGGGTTGTCCCATATCAACAGCCAAAATGGGAAAATGTGGATCTGCCTGATAGTAATATTTAGTGAGGCAATAAATAATTGGATGGAACATTTTTTCCAGTGGGGAAGTTTATTTAGAAGTAGACATTTGCGCCAAAGAAGGAAAAGAAATGTACAACAAAAATGTAGGAACAGTTCAATAGTCAAATCTAATGCTACGTCGAATAGACTTTGGACAAGTTTGTCATTGGTCCAACAAATGAAATTTGGACAAGCGTCTCGTGTGTTTTGATAGGTGTTTGCTTAACTTGGTTTTGCTGCAGGATTTTTTGGTTTTAACCAAGTGTGTCTTTCCCATTGCAAAATCCATTTGTTTCTTAAAGGTCCATCCTACACTAACATCCAGGTGATTTTCAATCTTAAAGGCTTCAGGATTAATCTATGCTCCAACAAATCATGTGCAACCAAATGGCCGAATTTAATGCAGGATTATTACCTCTGTTGTATGCTTGAGGGTCCATCCTGCACGTGTTCAGGAAGTTGGACAGGTGTTTTGTGTGTTTTGACAAGGGTTTTGTTAACTAGATTATGATGCAAGCTTATTTTGTAACCACTATTTTCTACTTGAGGGTCCATCCTGTGCATGTTCAGGCAGTTGAAGAGGTGTGTCACATGTTTTGACAGAGGTTTTGTTAACTGGGTATTGATGTGGTCATATTTGGTTAACTGCATGTGGTTTTCCTGTTTGCTACTTCACGGTCTGTCCTACACACGGTTGGACATTCTCCAAGCAAATTATTATAAGGGTAGACACTATTTTACTTGTGACCAAGACATTTAAGTTTCTTTTGAAGGAATGTCCTATTGGATATCTTGTTAATTGTATAATTCTTAAAAAGTGCATTCATTTTGTTGAGATAAAAGAAGGATGAAATAATTCTTGTTATGCCTAAAGCCCTAGATGTGAAAATTTCTTTTGGTGAATGCAAGTGCTGCAACAAATTGTTGACTTCTTAAACAAGTAGGTAGGACTTGAAAAGTTGTATATTTTTTTATAGCATATGGAATATGAAGAATTTCCAATGTACATGCAAATTGAGAGATTTGTTCAGTAGCTGGGTTTTGATGCAACATTAATTTGTAATATTAGTGTGGCTTTCCTATTTTCCCTAATACATGTTTGATGTTGCTTTCCTAAGTAAAAACATGGCAAGCCGAGTGAATTTTAATTTTACAGGCTTCATGTCCCATCTTTAACATGGCTAGATTAGCAAGCTGACAATGGCTTTTTGGGCAGATGTCTTGTGTGTTTTGACAGGGTTATATGATATGTCCTCACTACGTAGAAAATATTTGGAAGAAAGTTCTAAAGAAGGATGGACTTGAAATCATATCAGGGTGGGCAAGTGTGGAAATGTCAGATGCTATTCTTCATCAAGCCAATACATATTTAGAAGGTACAAATTTTTAAATGAGGAAGTTCCTTAAGAAGTATGCTCCAAAGAAGCCCAATAAAGATCCAACAAATATTGCAACAATAATTGCAGAGTCAATGACAACTATAGGAAATAGTGGAAAATTGGGTTTTGATGCAAGCTTATTTCGTAACCTAATAGTGAAAATAAGAATGCTTGACAATTATCTAAGCAAACTATGATAAAGGCATGCACTATTTTTCTCATGACCAAGACATATCAGATGCTTTGAAGGGAAGTTCTATACTTTTTAATGAGGTTAAACAAGGATGAAACACTTGGATGAAATAATTGAGATCAAGTCTCCAAGATTCCTTGGCGATATGGTGAGTGACATTTGAGCATATGTCTCTTGTTTCTTTGGTAGGTGTTTTGTTAACTGAGTTTTGATGCAGTATTATTTGGAAACATGAGTGTGTCTTCCCCATTGGACCCAAATAAAATCTGCTACTAATTTCATTAGTCAAAACATGGCAAGCATGCTGATATTTAATTTTAAAGGTTTTCACAGTCAGGCATGCGCACATCCGGATTGACAACCCCATCTCATATCAACTTGTTTTGATGCACGAAAAATGTAATTCTATGATCGAGAAAAAAAGTTGCACGGGTGGAGGATGTTTTGGATGTAGAAGCAACTTTTGCAGACCAAGTGTTTGCTAAAGAAAATGAACATTGCAGTAAAGTTGATAGAACACAATTTTAAGTGAAATAATGTCTAGCGAGACCTTGAATAAATGGATGTATGATATTCAGGAAGCGTAGGATGAGTACATATTATCCTTTGTTGTAGCGGGGGTGAATAGAGATGTAATATGGATATTCATGGATGTCCTAACAATATCAATCACTCTGATATTTCCTAATTATGCAGAACATGTTTGGAATAAAGTTATGAAGGATATATTTCCAGTCAAAGAAGAGCAGGAAAATGTGGATCTGCTTAAGCTAACTCTTCAACGATCGAATATATATTTGAAGGTACAATAGTTTTAATGAGAAAGTGTATTTAAAAGTAGACATCTGATCCAAAGAAAGTAATAAAACATCCAACAAACATTGCAACAACAATTGAAGAGATTAATCCAACTATAGGATTAATCTATGTTCCAGAAAAATATGAAGGTTGCAAAGAAGAATGTATAAAGTTTCCCTATGCAAATTATAATAAGGGCAATTATGAATAGGATATATCATGTTGATTGTAAAATAATTCTTAAACAATGCATTCCTTTTTTGAGGTTATAAAAGAAAGAAGCACTTGTTGTTGGGCATGAAGACCTACATGTAAAGACTTATATCAGTGATTTGCAAGAAAATGTTAACTCATTAAACATCTAGAAAGGACTTGAAAAGCTACATTTGTTTTTCATAACAGATGAAAGTGCTCGCAATGAAACATATTTGTATGTTTCATTATTGAATCACATTCATTTTCCACTCTAAAATATAATAGGTATCTTTTATAGCTGCTTTGAATTTACAACAAAATTATACAAAGATAGAGGCATAACTTATTGGTAAGGTTAGCTATAGAAAGAAAATTATTATGTACAACATGTATTTGAAAATGATACAAACTAACACTGTATCCACTAACATCTGATTCATAAGAATCCTACACAACCGTGCAATTCCAACAATTAGAGTTTCCTCTGGTAGACTATGTACTACGTTTCAAAAATACTCATACCCATTTCAAAACAACATTTATAAACAATCTGCAAATGAAACCCTCAATTTGACAGTAAACTTATAGTAATTCAAGCCAACAATAATTCCACTATCATATGGATGCAAGATAATGTACACTTGTTTTAAAATAATTACAGAGATTGTATAAATCATAGATGCGCACTCATAATTAAATACTAAGACCAAAAACTTCAGGATAAATTTCCCATACCAAAAAAGATCTCAATTCAAAGGCACATAAATAACAAGCATATGTTTTGCTAGCACAAGGAATGTCGAAAACAACTAAGTAGGGTGAAATAATACCTGTGATTTTGACCAGGTGGCAAAACCTATGTCACAAAACCTCTGGTGTAAATGAATACCAACAAAACAATACAAGCAAACCAAAGCCAAACAATACCAAATATTGGTTACTGAGGATTTGTATAAATGATGCAAAGCAAAGGTGGTGCAGTAAACACGGTGAACCGAAGAGTCTGACAAGATCTTTGAAATCCTCATAAGATAAGACGCAATTAAGAATGAAGCCCGTGTCAAAATGAAACAACCAACCTTCTTGCAATGATGGAGCATTGAGGGAGAGGATTAATGTCGATGAAGGGACATTGACAGTGTGTTCTTCATTAACCTGAGTGGTGGTGAACAAACAAGTGACCAGAACAAACAAGTGACCAGAGTGACCCCACAAACCCTGAGCATAAAGACAAGCCACTTTGAAATAGGATCAATACTAAAAATCGCTCAGTGTGAAACCTTCGCAAACCCTCGTCGTGAAATATTCGCAATGGGTATGCCCAATTTGCAGAGAAATACAAATGTTTCGTCTGTGCAATCAAAGAAGGAAGAACACTGCATTGAAGGACACTAATAAGAAAAATGGGATTGTTAATCTAGGTGTGCACCAAAAAATGAAATTGAGTAGCAAACGTGCATCAAAATAAGATGTCATGAGATAAGGCTATTGATCCAACCGTGCAAAGGATGGGTTGTTAAAAAAAAACTAGCAATTGGGTTTTAGGGCCACACTCAATACACCAGTTAAAACATGAAAAGCATCTGTCCAAAATCCATTTCTCGGCCTATCTATCATGAAACCTGTATGATTGAAAATCACTCAGGATGCCAATCAAGTCATGTGTAGGATGGACCATGAAGAAAAAGTTGAGAAAACCACATCCAGGGTACCAAATAAAGTTACATAAAAACCTAGTTAACAAAACATCAGTCAAAACACACAATACATCTATCCAAAAGCCATTCCCTGGCCTGTCAATCCTAAAGCCTGTAAGATAAAAAATCACCAGGTCTATCAATCCAGTCATGTGTAGGACGGACCATGAAGCAGCAAATGGGAATACCAAAACCCCTAACAAAACACACGACATACCTTTCCAATTGCCCAAACATGCACATAATATATGTTATAGCTGATTTCACCACTCCAGGTGAATCACACTTTGTATGGCCTTCCCTTGTCCCGCTGCAAACTCCTTAGACCCCTTGGACCATTTTTTGTCCTTTGATGGTTTCCTGACCATCCCTAAAAACATGTGAAAAATGATACATGCGACTTTTAAACCTATAATCGCGTATATACACGAGTTTGACCACTAAAACCACGTACATCGGGATGTGTACAAAATCTAAATCCTTTTGGAGTTTTCCTTGACATGGATCTGACTCACTTGACTCCTGGCCTTCCCTATGCCTTGAGATCGCTCAGATTCGACCTTTCAATACCCCTTTGAAAAGCTATATAAGAAACTCCTTGGTACATTGAAGGCATATGAGAGAATTGAGAGTAAAGAAAATATAGTCCATTATTGTTGGAACTTATGCTTGAGTCTACATCCCTTTGTCCCTTGGAGCACTTTTGTGTTCTTCCCAAGCTTTCCTTTTGCTTATGAGCTTCCTATTGAGAGATGGAGGATTGAAGTGGTGGAGGCCCAAGTGGGGGATTCAGTTTCTTCGATTCGCAAACGTGCCGACAGAGGTTGTATCTATTGTAATCTCTGATTTATATTAATAGAAATATCTTTTCCTGTCCAATAATGTGTGTTTGAATGAATATTTTATCCATGGGATTATGTCAAATGCTTATACATTATTGATTATATATGCTATAATAGATCTAACACCATGATATATAGTATGCTTGTATTGTTTACTTGTTGTTGAGAAAGTAATCTATCAATTCAAGCTGAAGTTGGAAAGCTCAATGGGGATCTACTTCAACCGTCCAGAATAAGGTACGAGATTTGATCCTTTAGTGTTAGAAATTTAATTTCTATTGCATATTGGAAAGGATTGATTTCTGGAGTCAAGCTATCTGTTGTGGTACCCCAAGCCATAAGAATTTCTCTTCGTAATAGAATTGGTGACTCTGCTGGGGAGTTCCTAGTAGCTTTCCTTTGGGGGTTGTTCTATCGGCTTTTAATGACTTTGAATTGCTCTTTCTCTCTTGTTTTTGTGTCGGGTCTGGGGGCATGTTTTCTTGGTAGTGTCTGATTGGTGTGAAGTTTGTCTCAGATTGTCTGTTTGCCTTGATTTTTATGCACCTTTCTTCCTGTACGCGATTTTTTAACTCACAGTCACGTATACACACGAGTTGCTCTATGATTTCTGCGTATACACGTGGGTTTACTGCGAACAGTCGCATATGCACTTAGTTTTTCCTTTTAGTGGAATTTAAATGGTTGCTGGGTAAAGTTTCATTATTGCTGAGTCTCCTTTGACACTGCCTGAGTTTGTTTATACCTCTGTTTCCAACCAGAGACGTCTTTTTAGGCTAATATTTTTTAGAAGGTTCTTGTCATGGCATTTTAGATTTTTTGTTTGGGATTAGTGCATTAGATTTCTTTTACCTTAGTGCTTTGCTTGAGTGTTGTTTGAGTGTGCTTGCAGATTCTGAGGGTTGTAGAATCATTCTTTTTCTTTTTCAATCTCATTTTATTTCAAAAAATCCAAAAACATTTGCTTATCATCATGCATTGCATTTGCATTTTGCAGTGTACTTGCACTAGATTTTCTTTGGAGTATTAGCTAGGATTTCATATAGGAAAGATTGCATTCATCATTCGAAGAAAAATTGTGCATTTCACGTAGTAGCATACCCTGTTTTCATGGACACAATGCATTTGCATTGATTGTTAGGTGTGCATTTTACTTCATGTTGCGTCATAACACCATTAGTTGCACGGCCATATCCCTCTTTTGAGTAATGAAGCCTATTAAAATCAACTCTTAATTAAAATGAATTACACTCTTTTCTTTTATAGGGTGCACCAACAAGATTAGGTTTTAGGATCTTGGAATAGTTCATTGTGAGTAAATTCTCCAAGATCACTAAACAACAACATGTATGTGTCTGTCCAGGTGAGTGTGTGAAATCCTTGGTATAACTAGTGTTTCTCAGGATCCTCCTCTCAAAAGGGAGTTAAGCACAAGGCAGTGTGAGCAGTTATTGATTGGGATGACCCCTAGTCATAACTGAGTAGCATCGGAGATATTTCCAGGATTGTATTCGTATCTGGGGGCTCTTTCGAGAGTTTCGGGCTTTGCTACCCTACCCATATGGTCAATCTCACCTGGGACTGTCCACCTAAGCATTGATTATATTGAGGTGACCTTAGTGGCCTTACCTAGGATATTGAGGGGGTACTTTGCAGGGGTTATTTTGTGGGTGTCCCGGCCAATTTGGGGTCAGACAACACAATCGCTTTACGTGTTGAAGCTGAGGGACACAATAATTGGTTACGTACCTCCGCTTGTTGTGTATGGGAGTCTCAAGCCTCTCCTAGGTGAGACATACCTGCTTCATTCAGGTGCTCACTTATCCTGCCCTTGATTGCTTGCATTTGGCTTTAGATTTTATTAGTGATTGCTCTGTGCATGATAGCTTGCCTAGGGTTTGCATAAATAGAGAGTCTTTTCTATTTTTTGAGTCATTGTTGATTCGGGTACAGCTCCTCGTCGTTCTCGTCATTTAGTAGGACTTCTGCCTTCTACATCTCCTCCTCCTTTGGGAGAGAGACCTAGATAGTCCAGGCGGACTACTTCGCACATTGATTCACACACCATGGGAGACCATATAGAAGGTATTCATAAAAAACCTTCTCCCATTCGTGTAGACAATGGGGAGTTTACTCCTACTTACAATCCTTCACTTGAATTAGCTAAGTTAGGTCCTGTGATTTCTGAGACAGGACCCTTTCAAGATAGACCTACTCACTCTAGGGTTGATTCCCCATTGACATGTTACCGGCATGAAATGTCGGAGGATGTTGAGACTTATTTTGAACCCGCCAGCAGTAGCTATGGTAGTTATGGTATGTCTGGTTTTCCCACACATGATTTGGCATTTCATGTCAAATCTAAGTTTGAGCCTAACACTATTCCTGGGGGCACTCTCATTCCTTACCATGTGGAGAGGTTTGGGAGCACTAGTCACATTGCACCTTCCATCCCAGTGGTGGAATTTACATCACATATTCCTCCTAGGTCTAGGGTTAGTGATCCTTTTAGGATACCAGATCCAAGTCGAGAGACTATAGGGAATAGTACATATATAATTACTCAGGTCCCTCAGTCCTCTGTCCCTAGTTCTTCAAATGTTCACCCTCCACCTTATTCATGTGCTCCTTCGGGGTGAAACATTGCTACGAGTTATGTCCATACTGTAGTTACTAGACTAGTAGTGTCTCAGCTTCATGTACTGCCCATTGTTTCAGGAGGTCATGCTCATACTTCTAGAGGTGACATTCCTACTTCCGGAGTGTATATTCCTACTTCTGGAGTGTATGTTCCTACTTACGAAGTGTCTCATGGGACATCTCATGCAATGACTTATGGACCCTATTATGGGACACAGTATGGATAGGGTTCTTCACCTTATGGGGGTGGGTATCAAAGACCTTCTTATTCTCCGAACTACGGCTTTGTAGCTCCTAATAGTCTAGGTCCACCAAAATATGGTACTTCCATGCCACCATATATGGGTCAAATAGGAGGAGGGCACTATGGCCAGGGCCATGGTGGTAATCAGACCTATATGAATCAAGGAGTAGTCCATTGACCTCATCATCCTAGGCTCCCTTTCCTCGTGATGCTGAATATTCTTGACTTGTTGAGATTGATGAACAATCCTGTAGCTCATGACCCGGCTTGGCCGGTGGTCCCTACTAAGCTTCCCTCGGACATACCTAAGTTTGAGGGAAAAACAAAAGAGGATCCAAGCAAACACGTTACTACATTTTTCCTATGGTTCTCTTTGAATTCCTTACACCAGGACTCCATCTGTTTAAGGCTATTTCAACGCACCCTTACAGGGCCTACCGTGAAATGGTATATAGAGCTACCTAAGGGGGTATTCTCTTTGTTCGACGACCTTGTGATGAATTTTCTTAATCACTTCCAGCTACCAGTGCGTTATGACGTTGGTACTGAACTCTTGTCGACATTTCGATAGGATAAAGCCACACATATCTCAGATCATATTCAAGAGTGGGGTTTATTAAAGCCTTTATACCACCAAAATTCCTCATCGAATGGTTCCTTAAGTCGTTATTGCCATATATAGTGAAGGATGTTTCTACATCCAGAGTGTAGAATGAGGAACAAGCTATTTTTAGGGTGCAAGAACTGGACTTGATTTATGCTCAGTTTGGTTTGTTATATGAGATTATTCCCAACGCTTTGCATTCTAGTTTTGACCCCAAAGTCAAACCTAGACCACATGCCAATCGAATTGTGGGTTGTGCAAGTGCGAAACCTGTGAATTCGATTGCAAAACAAGTTAGTCAATTTTCAATCAACCAATCTGCTTTAGTACAAGCTACGAATTCGTCTCAACCCACCCAAATGGCCAGTGTACTTTCTGTGCAATCGTCGGACCAGAAGGGTAACCAGCATCCTGGACGGACTAGAAAGAAGGGTAAGAATAATCGTAAGGGTGGGAATAAGAATGAGAATGATAATAGTAATGAAAAGAACGACTATAATGCTGGGGGATACAAGCAAACTAAACATAAGGTTAAGTTCCCTTGCAAGTTGTGTAAGGACAATCACCTCACTTACTTGTTCCCTCATATCGAGGAAGCCTCGAGATTCTTGGCACAGGGCCCAGCTGTGCTAACTG
This sequence comes from Pseudotsuga menziesii, assembly GCA_001517045.1. NCBI lineage: Eukaryota > Viridiplantae > Streptophyta > Pinopsida > Pinales > Pinaceae > Pseudotsuga > Pseudotsuga menziesii. The sequence goes on along the minus strand of LPNX010642186.1, from coordinate 540,789 downwards.
ACCCTTTTCCACACAATAAAAATATGAACTCGAGGACCCATGATCAATCTGGTGGTGATTAATATCTGCTGGAGGGTAGTGGTCGTGGTTGCATTAACATGGTCCATGCTGTGAAAGTTGTGACCCATGTGAAAGATTATGGTTCATCACAACCCAACCCAGGAAAAGAGCCTAATCCACCAGGGTCCCCTTTACATATTGAGAAACCTATGGATAAACCTGAAGCTACACCTTGCATTCCTAAGGGAGTCCTTAAGCGTTTGGGGAACAATCCTAATGCCCGAGCCGCCCAAAACTATTCAGTTGTCGAGGATTTGGGCCACACTCCTTGTGCGATGTCTGCATTAGAAGTGCTTCAGAGTTGTCCTTTGCAAAGGAAAGCGTTGCTTTCTGCCCTTGGTGTGAATGATGATGATTCTTGCTCCATGATTAAATTTGAAACCGTAGGACTTCAGCCTCGCTTGCATTACTATGTGTCTCTTTTGATTCACGTAGAATGTCTTAATATGATCGTCAAGCGCACTATGATTGACGAAGGCGCTGCCACTTCTATGATGTCTTTATCATGTTGGAAGGGTTTAGGTTCCCTTGAGATATCTAAATTAGTGACCATGTTAACTGCATTCGATGGGAGATCGTTTAGGCCGCACGAAATCCTTCCTTCCCTTAAAGTCCATTTGGGAGGGAAGATCGTTGTGATAGAGTTCGAGGTGGTTGATGCGCCCCTTGACTACAATCTCTTGCTAGGTAGGAATTGGATGTACAGTATGCAAGCCGTTGCTTCTTCCCTATTTCACGTTGTATGCTTTCCACATAATGGGAAGATAGTCACGATTGATCAAATGAAATTCAAGAATCCGTTGGTTACTGCATCTTCAGGAGCTTCGATCCTGATCGTTGAGCACTCTGAGCCAGCAAATGGGAGTGTGGGTGTAGGAATGTATCCATTCCTCATGCAAAGATTTAGTTGTCCTGCATCGATTCTTATGATAGGTTCTAGTTCTGGTGAGGCTTCGACATCTATGAGATCGGTGTCTTTTCGCATGAGTCATATGGAAGACCCTTGGATTCCTCCTACACCGAGTACTCTGAGTGAGCCCATAATGACAGACGTGCCGCTACATGTAACTATGATAGCTTATCAAGCTAATATTGAGTGTGTTGCAGAGCCTAGTCCTTCCTCTTTACGGATGGAGGAGGAGGACCCTTATGTGCTGCCGACATGGGTAGTACAGTCTTCTCACATGCACGAATTCCTTGATATGGTTTTCCCTTTAGATGAAGAGATTATTGAGGCTATGTTCAGAGTTGAGCCACCATGGGAGGAACTCCATCAGAGATCTTACTTTCTTCCCGAGCTTGACCGCTTGGAGCATGAGGACTTTAGGGCGGTTCTTAGTGTGAGAGTTGGTAGTCCTATGGTTATGTTAAGCTCTCCTAGTCAGATGGCTAACGGAAACATGGTGAACATATATTCAACGATTCCTATCAACATCTCTCATGATCCTGGTAGGATAGAGAATGTCTATATTGGGGAAGAATGTTTCCATGCTGAGATTCTAGAATACACCGAGCTATTTAAATAATTCCATGATATCTTTGCTTGGTCTTACGATAAAATGCCAAGTATCGACCCTCATATTGTCGAGCACGAGATTAAGACTTACCCCAACACTAATCCTGTTCGACAACATTTGCGTGCGGTGAATCCTAGCAAAGCACCCGCGATTAAGGTAGAGGTAGAAAAGTTGTTAAAAGCTGGTTTTATCTATCCCGTTCCCTTGATGGAGTGGGTTTCAAACCTTATTTCGGTGGATAAGAAGTAGGGAGCGATCCACATATATACTGATTTCCATGATTTAAATTGTGCCTGTCCTAAGGACAATTTCCCCACACCATTTATTGATCAGATTTTGGATGAGTGTGCGGGTAGCGAGGTTTTTTCCTTTATGGATGGCTTTTCTGGGTATAATTAGATACAAATTAAACCTAAGGACCAACATAAGACTACATTTATTTGTCCATGGGGAACTTTTGCATATCAAAAAATGCCTTTTGGCCTTAAAAATGCTAGAGCTACATTTCAGTGGGCAATCACCTTTATCTTCCACAATCTCAAGTCAATCATCGAACTATTTTTGGATGACCTTGATGCTCATTCTTGTATGAGAATGCGTCATTCCTATCACTTGAGATTGGTATTCGAAAGATGCCGGCACTATTTGGTTAGATTAAGTCCTCACAAGTGCATCTTTTGTGTGAAGTTAGGTCGTTTGTTAGGATTCATCATTTCTAAAGAGGGCATAAGAGTCGAGCCTTTGAAGGTTGAGGCAATACTTCAGTTGTCTTTCTCAAAGAATATTCATCATCTTACTGTTTGCAAGGCATGGAAAACTTCTTACGAAGATTTGTTGTCAACTTTGCCAATTTGACTAGAGGCTTCATGCATCTATTGAAGAAGGGCACCCCCTTTTGTTGGGATGAGCGAGCCCAGGATTCCTTTGATGCACTCAAGTGAGCCCTAGCATCGACCTCGGTGATTAGTCCCCCAGACTATAGCCGTGATTTTATACTTTATGTGGCCGTGTCCATGAAGACGACTGGTATGGTTTTTGTTCAAGAGGATGAGGAGCTCCAAGAACATGTCATATACTATCTAAGGTGGAACCTTATTAATGCAGAGATTCATTATTCTCATGTCGAGAAGCTTGCTTTAGCCACCATACATGTAGTTCAGTGGTTGAGACATTATATTCTCCTTTGCCAGACCTTTGTTGTAGCCCAGGTCAATCCATTTCAATTCGTCCTCACTTAAAGGATGATTGGGGGAAAATATAATAAATGGATTGTCGTTCTACAAGAGTTCAATCTCGAATTTGTTTTGGAAAAATCAAAGAAGTCTTTAATTTTTGCAGAGCTTATATCGGATTTCCCGAGCGAGGCCGAGGACCTGGTTTGTGAAGATACGTTTGTCGATGAACACATCTTCTTAATCTCAACTTTAGACCCATGGTATGGGGATATCATAATATATTTACAAACATTGAAGGTCCCTACTCACCTCTCACAAGATGAGTAATGACGATTACGTCACGTGTCCAAGAACTACCTCATAGTGGATAACACTTTGTACCGTCGTGGGGTAGATTCCATTTTACGACGTTGTTTAAATCATGAAGAGGCTAAGGTAGTGCTGAATGATTTCCATGGAGGGGTGTGTGGTGGTCATTTATTTGGGCTTTCTACAGCTCAAAAGATCTTAAGAGCAGGTTATTTCTGGCCGTCAATCTTTAAGGATTGTGTAGATGCGGTCAAGAGGTGCCACCCTTACCAGGTGTTCACACATAATATGCGCTCAAAAACTGTCGGTCCCTTCACTAAGTGGGGGCTTGATTTTATGGATTGCTTCCTAGCTTCAGCTGGGGGGCACCATCATATTATAGTGGCTGTTGATTACTTCACGAAATGGGCTGAGGCTATGCCTACAGTTAAATCCAACGATGAAACAACCACCCACTTTGTATTCAACCAAATTATTACTTGGTTCAGAATTCCAAAAGAGCTTGTCATTGACCATGGCTTGCACTTTTAGAATTGTATGATGGAAGAGTTGGCATCAAAGTTAGGGTACAAGAAAGAGCATTCCTCCTCTTACTACCCTCAAGCAAATGGACAGGTTGAAGCAGTGAATAAATCACTCAAATCCATTCTCCAATGAACCATCACACAAAGCAAGAATAACTGGCACATCATGTTATATCCTGCTTTGTGGGCATATAGAACCACTGTTAAGACTACCACAGGTTTTTCTCCATATCAACTTGTACATGGAGTGGAGTCGATATTATCGGTTGAGTGTGATATTCCTTCTTTGAAGCTAGCTGTAGAACTCTTACCAGACACTTCACCATTGGAGGAGCATTTTGTCCACCTTGAGCAACTTGATGAGCAACGTCGAGATGCCTGGGTGGCTCTAGAAGTCAATAAACGTCATGTAAAGGTCCAGTATGATAAGTCTGTGGATTCTATCCAAGGAGTTTTAGTGATTGAGACTTGGTCCTTTTGTGGGATCAACTGAAAGAACCCTTGGCCATAGGAAAATTTAATCCCATGTGGAGTGGTCCTTACGTAGTCAAATGTGTCTTAGAGAAGGGTGCTTATGAGTTAGTGGATTATGAGGGAACAACCTCGGTGGAGCCTAGAAATGGGCTCTATCTCAAGAAGTACTATGTATGATTTTCAGCCAGGGCTAGTTATTGTATATTATTGTACAGTTTTTCATAGTTAGGTATTTTTCTTATAGTGATCAGGTTTGTGATTAGTTTCCATTTCTTTTGGTAGATGTCAATGGAATATTCCACTTACATAGGATTCACAGATGGTGTGAGCTATCACACTCAACACAGCCTCTGCTGCTTGGGTGATTTATACTCCTATGTGTCAGGTAGTGTCTTCAGGAGGTGTATGTCTGCAGCCATCTTCCAACAATGTTGCTGAATATAGTGTCGTTATTGAGCTTATACGGGATGCCATTTCACATGGCATTCTCTCTCTTGAGGTATGTCTTGATTCGAATTTGGTAGTGTCACAGCTTAATGGTTTGTACCATGTTAGAGATTTGACGTTATTAAGAAGATTCTTACGTGTGATATTATTAGAACGGCAATTTGACAATATAACATATATACATATTCCAAGAATTAATAATCAAGTTGCCGACTCATATGCTAACTACGTGTTAGATTGGCATTTGTTTCATTCACAATAAACTCATCACAAACACAATTTTTACACATGTAAATAAATAAACCGATCACCATAAAACTTTTTATATACATCCAAAATGTGGTAATACATAGTGTCATGATACAAAATTGGGGCTCTCGAGCCACCAACATATAATACATGGTAGCACAAAATGTATACACTCCCAAGTATCTAATAATGTTGAGGAGGAGGAGGGTTGTGATCATGTAAGGTCACTACGGCTCTAGCTAGCCATCGAAATAATTGCACCCATGCTCGTGGTACACCCACCACCTAGCGCTGCATAGCCTCAGGAAAGTCCTCGACTTACACCATGGGAACTCGGTGTGTCAACTTCACAAAATTGGTATGAATGCTTTGGAGCATCTGCTTTGCATCCACACCCATGATATCATCTCCTCTTCCCCTTCATCTATGATGAGGGAAGCCTTCTGGCCACCATGGTCCCACATATGCATACAAATGGTAGATGTCACTATGTATTATCACACAAAAATATGTCTTTTGATTCCATATAATTAGAAAACACAAAAAAATTAAATAACTCAAAAATTAAAAAGGAGAGGGTCAAGATTCATTACCTATATCGCTATATGCTGATCCTAGTGGTAGCGGCATGTCCCGTTCCCCCTGTAAATATATCCCTGCATAGGGGTAGTCATCGATGGCAACTATCTATAGTCACCACCATGGAAAGAAGTCAGCTGGATATGGGTTGGCCACCCTACCTCCCCCCCAGTCTGCGCATAGCATCTTCCCAACACTGTTGGGCCGGATCTCGAACCTTGTGAAGAGGAGTGTCCACTCTGGGGCTCAATCTTGGAACACGCTCAAAGAAAAATGTGCTCAATATACTGATGAACCCAAATTTCCACACTCTACCTTCCTTACACTTGCTGAGATGATGTTTCATGTTGCTCAGTAGTGTAGTGCTCCAGTCATAAATTGTGGGTCTCATGCACTCCACTGCATAGAACATTAGAGGCCATGAGGCCTGGTGGAGTGATGCCAAGCCTGCTATCCTGCACAATGTCAATAGTATGGCCTTTAGGCCCAGCACCTGTATAGCATTGGTAGGGACCTGACTCCCCACCTTCTCTGTGTTTGCATAGCAGTACACCATAATGTACTCGTCTATGGTCAGACCACCTCCTAGCCCACCATGAGAATGAGGGTTCACTATCTCCCCCATCGGGAAAGCCCTGTAATGAAGTATATGTCCTCCATCTCTATAGTGAGGGACATCCCATCTATCTGGAAGGAATCAGAGTCTGGATCCCAGTAATCCACCAGCATCTACAATAGTCTTGGTTAGGCCCTCAAGCCACCAAGACACAAAAACTTATAGAGTCCACATGCACGTAGAGCTTGTTGAGCCATTAGATCGGCCCTTACTACTTCCTCTACCTCACCATGTTCACACTCTGTCAACTCTAGGACCATCCTGCACAAGAAATTGCAAATTTTCCCATTAGATTATTGAAAAAACCTTATGCACGGCCTCATATGCGACTGTTTGTAAAACAACCACATATGCACGTGAGTATGGAGGAATTTTTCGTGTATATCCAGCCCTATACACGAAAAAACCATTGATTTTCATGTGGACCACAACGCCCTTTTTAGTTTGACCTATAAATCTTAATTGACCATGGAATTTGATAAAAATTGCATTGAAATGGAAGAGAAGAGCATGGGTAAATACCTGGAAGAAATGGTAGTGGATTCCGCTGGCTGGATCTCCTGGAATTCACTATTGAAAATATGAACTCAAATGGGTAAAAGTTTCAAATGTTTTATAATATTTTGAATTATTTACTATTTATAGAAAATTTTCAAATTTTTGAAATTTTTTTTCTGCTTTCCTATAGTTTCGACAATTTCTAACAATTTTGGACCGTTTTTGACGTAATTCATGATGTAGAGGACCTTTTTCAGTGCTGTTTCAGCCATTGGATTGACTCGTTCATGCCGATCTTAGGTATCATGTCTAAACTGGCATATAGGTTAGGTTTTATCACCATTTGCATTTTGCATGACCTTATGACCATCTTATGATGAACTTAGCTACGAACCCACTCTATTATGTCACAGAACCTTCTTGTTGTTTTAGAAGTGGCATGATATGAGTGGTAGAGATTCACCTTACATGGGTACCCTAGTTAGAACCTTATTTGCATTTGGTTCCCATGCTGACGTTTTCTCCTTTAGGGTGTGGGAGTTCATTGTATATTACCGCCATGACATTTCACAAGAGCCTCATACTCCTCTTGATCTTTTGCTGGCCTATTTCCCTCAGGAATCCCTCATGTCAAGTTGTGAATGCATTATCATGAGCTTTGCCTGACTTATTGAGCTTTATGCCAGCTTCCTTGACATTGTGTTTCAACCATATAGCCTGAGTTTTTCTCATGTCTAGCCATGCATACCCATTTTTTATATCCTTCACAACTTGTTTCCCTTTTTACCGGGAGGGGATTTTCCCCTGAGTGTCAATATCCTACACATGTATCCTTGCATTGAGCATAGGTATGTTGCACTGCTTGGAACTAGTTTGTTTTCCATTATGACACTCATCTCCTCCTAGTTTGTAACTATAAAGCAATTTTATTCTTTTTCAAGGTTTTTAAATAATTGAAAAAGTCCAAAAAAATAAAAAAACCAAAAATTCAGACAAGGAAAGATGTTATCTTTGGCAGCTATTGAGTCATGTCGCCTTCGAACAAAGCACTGTATATCACATCCATTGGTTGGGTTTATAGTTTGACTTTAGGAGCTGTACTCATTTATCTAAGTTTATCTCCACTGACTCGTTAAGCTTTTAGTCCCTATGGAGCCTCTGTCGATGCCTCCTATGTCGTAGAGATGTCCCAGTTTGTATATCAAGTCTATGCTGCCTTTATTCAGTCACCATTCACCATTATGCTCTTGTTCAAAGGAAGTTGAAGCTTGAGTCGGCCATTCCTCAATTATCTTGACTTTGCATGTCGGCAATTCCCGGTACAGTTACTGGTTCGTGCACCTTATGATTGAGTCCTTCCACATTATACAGCTTTGTTGAGTACCTCGTGTTAGATGATGGCAGATGCCTTAATTCCCTCCTTCCAGCGGATTTCATCCCATCGACTTCAGATCCTTATTTTGGGATTGGAATCTAGAGTCATTTTGAGTGCCTTGAGACTTGCAATCATCAACGGTAGGTTCTCTCGCCATCGACAGTTTTTGGGAATAAATAAATGTCCCCTAATTGATGGATCCTCTCAAGTGTTCAACCTCAACACATTTATTCACACTTGTTAGTTTGCACTCTAGTACCTTGATTCCCATTTTCATTATCGGTGGGTGATCTCACGTCTATTAACGGTATACATCAATGACTGGTAATCAAACGATGGACTACTATGTTCGACCTCGACACCTCTATTCACATAGTAGGACATGTACTCATAGCGGTTTGTGCAGAGTTATATTATTGTACTATGCTGATTGGGTGGCTGGTCTTCCATTTGGGATCCTTCATCACTCCACTTCTAGGATGGACTTATAATGTATTTTGGCCATTATATGACCCCTCTAACCTCACACATTAGGGGGCATTTCTTATAGCCAATTTCACCACTCCAGGTGAATCACACCTTGTATGGCCTTCCCCTATCCCGCTGCAGACTCCTTAGACCCCTTGGACCATTTTTTGTCCTTTGATGTTTTCTTGACCATCCCTAAAAACATGTGAAAAATGATACATGCGACTTTTAAACCTATAATCATGTATATACACTGGTTTGACCACTAAAACCGTGTACATCAGGATGTGTATGAAATCCAAATCCTTTTGGAGTTTTCCTTGACATGGATCCGACTCACTTGACTCGTGGCCCTTCCTATGCCTTGAGATCGCTCAAATTTGACCTTTCATTACCCCTTTGAAAAGCTATATAAGGAACTCCTTGGTACATTGAAGGCATATGAGAGAATTGAGAGTAAAGAAACTATATTCCATTTTTGCCAGAACTTATGCTTGAGTCTACATCCCTTTGCCCCTTGGAGCACTTTTGTGTTCTTCCCAAGATTGCCTTTTGCTTGTGAGCTTGTTATCGAGAGATGGAGGATTGAAGTGGTGGAGGCCCAAGTGGGGGATTTATTTTCTCCGATTCGCAAACATGCTGACAGAGGTTGTATCTATTGTAATCTCTGATTTATATTAATAGAAATATATCTTCCTGTCCAATAATGTGTTTTTGAATGAATATTTTATCCATGGGATTATGTCAAATGCTTATACATTATTGATCATATATGCTAGAATAGATCTAACACCATGATATATAGTATGCCTGTATTGTTTACTTGTTGTTGAGAAAGTAATCTATCAATTCAAGCTAAAGTTGGAAAGCTCAAGGAGGATCTACTTCAACCGTCCAGAATAAGGTACGAGGTCTGATCCTTTAGTGTCAGACATTTAATTTCTATTGCATATTGGAAAGGATTGATTTCTGGAGTCAAGCTGTCTATTGTGGTACCCCAAGCCATAGGAATTTCTTTCCATAACAACATACCCTCAAGCAGTAAGTGGAGGTTACAAAATAAGCATGCATTATAACCCAGTTAACAAAATCCCTATCAAAACATGCAAGACACCTTCCCAACTGCTCGAACACGCGCAAGATAGACCCTCAAGCAGTAAACGGAGGTTACGAAATAAGCCTGCATTATATACCAATTAATAAACCCCCTGTCAAAACACACGAGACACTTGTCCAACTTCCCGAACACACGTAGGATGGAACCTCAAGCAACAAACAGAGGTTACAAAATAAGCTTGCATTATAACCCATTTAACAAAACCCATGTCAAAACATGTGAGAAACATGTACAACTACTCGAACATGTGCAGGACGAACCCTCAAGTAGGTAATAAGACTGCATTAACAAAACCCCTGTGAAAACACTCGAGACACTTGTCCAACTACCCAAACACACGTAGGATAGACCCTCAAGCAAAAAGTAGAGGTAGTAATCTTGCATTAAATTCGGCCATTCAACAAACACGCAAGACACTTGTCGAACTTCCATTCGCCAAACCGACGACACATGTGTCCAAATGCAATTCGATGGAGTGACAAGGAATTTGGGAGACTTTGTCTCCATTGTTTAACACCTTCAACATAATTAAATATTGGTAATTTTGAAGAAGACATGTTTAAAATGATATTTTAAGAAATTAACATTTGTGTAAATGAATACATTTATTTATCAACATTTTTAGTTTTAAGTGATATATTTTGGCATTTTTAGTTTTAAGTGATATTTTTTTTTACTAATTAAAGTTTTATTATATATTTAGTATATATTTAAAATTGACATGAGTTACCCATTGAAATATGTATTGTTTTATGAAATATGTATGGAAATCAAGTGGGTAAGAGAAAAACAAATTGTTTTAGATTTGAAACTTAAATGTCAAAAAATAAAAATGAATTGGGTGTCAAGGTATACACTCCAAAATGGCTTGTTGTTGTGATTTAGCCATTTAAAAAGGAAGCTATGATTTTTTGAATATTTTGATTTGACATTACAAAAGAACACAATAAATAAATTTGTATAACAATATGAAAAATTGTACAATTCCTTGTAATGCTTTAACCAAGGTGGAATCCAAACCTAAATTTGTCCTTTGTTCTATTTTATTAAACTATAAGTTGATTCTAATAAAAATTACAAGTTGTCCAAAGGGGTTGGATCCATTGGTGAAGAGCGAGGTGCTTTTCACTTGTGGGAAATGTTCAATTCCAATGAAATCCAAGTCTAAAGCCACAAGGTCACCTTGATGCAGTGGCCGAACATGTGGTTGCACCCAGAGGGATTGTATAAATGATCTCGTGACCTATGCACACATAACTGGATCAAAACTCACCCCCATGTCCTTCAATTTTAAAGTGAATTCCCACTATCTAATCCAGTTATGGTGTGGATCTTGTGAGTAAGGCGACCTATGTTCAATTCCCCTTAGGGTTGAACTAGCTAGGAATAGACACCCAAAAGTATACCAAGTTAATGGTTGGTGTGGTCTAGGACGGGTGTGATTTTTGATGGAATAGATACATATGGGTCATGATTTCTCAAACCAAAGACCACTCTCTCCAAGTGAGAGAGTTTCGAGCAAGAAAAAAAAAAACAAGTCAAAACAATTTAAAGTCTTAATTTCAAAACTATACAAATTATGTGAAACTTGTTAGTTTAAAATTTTACATCTTTCCTAGAGGTTTCTTCGATTTGAACATTGTGAAATTTCAACTATAATATTGTTATGTTCACGATGATAAATCATTTTGTTTAGGTTTTTTATAGGTGGCATCTTTATAAATCGAATGGAGAATGTGTACTATTTTGTGTCTCTACGCACATTTCAGATTGCAAACCTGCATCCATCTTCAACAGAAATTTAGCTTAATAATTTTTAAGACTAATCAAGATACATTAATAATGTTTGAGGTTGGATTTTCTTTGGCAGCTGGCTCAAACTTTATATTATTAATTATTCTCTTTCTTTCTTCCTAAGACATGGATCAACGACTTCCAAGGATAATAAAGGATGATCCCATCATCTAAGGTTTGCGGTACAAAATGTGCGTAGAGACACTAAATAATTACACAGGTTTCTTTTCGATTTCTAAATATCACAATTAACAACAATGGACAATAATTCACCTCTTAACAACCCCAATCAAGGAGGAAATCCAAGGGAAAATTCACCAAATGTGTGCCAACAAGTTTCAACCCTATGGAGAAATCTTATCATGCATAAACAAGATCTAGAAATCACTTTATACATTATGACACTTGTAATTACAATAAATTTGTTACCCTATCTTCAATATTAATTTTAATCAGATAACAATTTCAACCAAGCCATGAAGAAATATATACCTAAAACCAAATATGTCATAGACACAATTTTGGATAGCTTAAAAATTCATATATATGTATAAACATGAAGCTCATGTACTTATGTACATACCATAGTCTCATCCCAAGGTTAGTACAATTCTCTAGCTCTCCAAAAATCTAGCTAAGGAACACCAATAATAACTTAGCTCACATGGAGGATCTCTAATAAGAATCACACGAAACTTTCCTCTAGGGAAAGCATCTCATATTTGTCTTCACTTCAACAAGTACAATCCAAGATTTCATCACAAAACCTTAGCTCCATTGTTTCTGTGTTGGTGTTTGATTTCTGACACGTACTAAAAAATACCTTCTTAATAGTTGTGTTGCTTATGGATGCAAACAAAACAAGTAATGAAAATAAAATATATTCTACTCTATTAGATATTATGCAAGGAAAGAAATTTAAACCAAAGCCTATAAGCACAATATATAACCAAGGATGAATAAATTTGTAATAATCAACATAAAGAAAAACAAGATTACAAAACCTTGTTATTAGTTAATGAAGAGGTGGACCCCACAACTAACCCAAGGGAGGGCTCTTATTGTCGTCAATTCCTCCACTCCAATTTGTTGGTGTTGTAGTATGGAGTCCTATGTTAGAAATAAAAGGATAGATATGGAAGGTCTCCCACTATCTCGAAGAAATCCATTAGTATAACCTTACCTATGTTGAGTGATGGTGAATGAGCTTGAGGGTTTTATTTATAAGGAAAATATGTGGACATCTCTTAAAACTAGCTCCAATTTGAATAATTCGTTTTCATTGATGAAATAGTGGGATAGTGATAGGTATTGGAGACTAGATCAAAGGTTATTTTTAGTAATAACAATTTGGTGATGTCCACTTTAAGTCACTACACCTTTTTGGAAGGTGAACAACATTGATGAGTAAAAATTTTATGTTTTTGGGACTTATATATTGTTTTACAAGGAAAAAGTGCAAGGCCTTCACAAATTATTGAGCAAATTCTATGAGTTGACTTTTTTGGTCAAATTTAATATTCAAGTTAATTTGTGGTCATAATGTTGAGGCCATATGGTGATGGAAATGGGGATACTTCTATTGAAAGTGATGTGCAAGGGTGATGATGATCATGTCATGTCTAAGCGAGTGAGAAAAATTATACCATTAATAGTTGTGCCCTTATGTATGTGGTCAGGAGCACATTGTATGGTTGAAATACATCACAAGTTTGTCTCTCCAATCTAAGAGAAATCATCCACCTAAAGGAGGATTGGATGAAGATAAATATTTGTCTCCCCTCCACCCAACACTCCCCCCCCCACCAAGGATCCATGGAGACCCACCTACAACCAACCAACCAAAGGATTAATGTGTGTATGCAGTCTCAAATATAAATGAGTGAGCATCCCCATGCTTGCATAAGTGTCTCAATATAATATGGGATCATGACCTGATAGGGCTAGAACAAAGTACATGAATATCTTCTCTAGGAAAATACTTCATGATAATTAGGGAAAATAGGACATAATCCAAGTATAGAGATGTGGTCCATATCACATATGATCTGAGTACATGAGAAGGAACAATCTAATTTGGAAAGGTAACAAATCATAGCAACTGAAGCCCTTTTAAAAACTAAAAGGATTGAATATATGGAAGGAGCCACAATAAGAAGGGCTCATCACATGTGGCTCCAATAATTGTTAAATAGAGCTAAAAAAAACCAATGTATGGCATATGAAATTGAATCATTGGCATGACCTCAACTTGGACATCAAAGAACAATGTTAAATGAATGGCCTCCAAAAATTCTCAATAGCTAGAGGGAGTAATAAATATTCAAGGTGTTCAACCAAATTGGGATAATAAACCAACCATAATGTACGATTCTCAATGGTGCAATAAATGTGTTGAAGTCAAGCACATGAGAACCAACTAGTCCAAGGAAAATGAGGTCTCCCTTAATTTAGTCCAAGGTTACCCATCAATGGTGAAAAAGGGGCCAAGATACAACATGCCTCTAGACCAATCCTCTATAATAGTTTTCTTAGGGTTGATAGAGGTAGGTTCATTGATAACAAAGTAATGAGGGAAACCTTGTGTACCAGCACATGATATAATACACGGATATGAAATGAAACTAGGACTGAGACACACGGGAGTGGAAGGTTAAAGAGTGATGGACTTTATGCTTCCTTTTTTCAGAGGATAAAGGCATGGATGACTTGACAATAAATATATAACATGTCATGAAATAACCAAAGATACATGGGATGATTTAAGAGGAGGGGTATAATGGGATGATCATGTGAAATCATTGAAATGGGTGATGCTCATGGAGGGTAGATACACTAAGTTCAATGGGTTCCAAGAAGATGGCATCAAAAGGTTCCATGGGTGACTCATCACATAATGTTCTAAACAAAGGAAATCAAGAATGTTGTCGTAAGAGATCATTTACATTTTTCATTCGTGCTATGGAGAGCTTTTGAATGGTTTCCCAAACGATGGGAATAGTTTGGAAATGATACAACCAAGGAGATAGGTGTCTGAAAGTGACCAAATGAATCAACTATAAGTGTGATAGAAAGTGGAAGTAACCAAGGGGTAGACACATGTGGTAACTCTATAACAGTAGATGAATGGTGACAATAGTATGCAACTTTTATAGTATGGCTAAAGCGATGTGCTTGTAATATGCAAGCTAAAACAAACAATGCCATATATGTTGAAAGTGTGCAGAAGCCCTAAGGTAAGTCGATGAGTGAGGTGAAAAATAATATGTGGCTAAATTTTTGGTATAGATTATATGAACCCCCATTCATACCAAGAAACAACAACATGTGTATTGAAATGCACCAAGGTACTAATAAGTGGTAACCCATGGAGGTAAGGCACTACTGTCAAGCAAGGGTTAATGGAAGGGTGGTTGATTTAGGCCAATTTCCCAAATAGAGAAGGAGAGGTCCTCTAGGCATGAACATTGTAAAAAAACATGTTAACTAAATAAGGTGTGGTAGAGGAAAATCACTTAGAGGTAGCCTTGGTATGGAAAGGACAAATTTCATGTTTGTATAGAGGACACATTCAGCTTTCGGATGAGAATGATTCCATTAAATGGACATGGAACATCCAAACAAGCCTCCTTTTTGCTTGCCTAGAATACGATGCAATATTATTAGGAATGGTGGTGGAAAATCGTTGGTTGTACAAGAAATGCTAGAAATGTAAACTTCCTCATAAGATCAATTTTTTTTCATGGCTTGCATTAAAAAACCGAATACTCACATGGGAAAACTTGCAAAGAAGGGGATTCATTAGCCAAAACATTTGTCCACTCTGTGCAAGAAATGCAGAATCGGTGGTGCACTTGTTAATTCTTTGTCCTATTGCAAAACATGTATGGATTTCAGTGTGCATAGCATGCAATATAAGCTTTAACTAGTCAAATGTTTCTTTTTCAGAATGTTTAATGAGTTGTTTTAATCATGCTCCTCAATGGGGTGCGTTGGCTTGTTTCATAGTTTGGGGAATCTAGAAGGAGAGGAATGTTAATCTCTTTGAGAACAAAAGTTTCTCCATTGACATGATTATTGGAAAAGCCATCACCTCCTTTTTTGAATATGGAGGCAACCCAAATAGTATGCAAAATAGCCATGCTAATGTTCCTTGAAATCCCACGGTATTTGTTGAGGGACAAATAATGAATGTTGATGGTGCCTCGCAGGACTTGGCCAAGAGATGTGGTGCTAAAGTAATTATTGTTTTGGATAGATCTTGTTATATCAAATTATGGATAGCCGTGGTCTGGAGACCAATACAAGAGGGGAACTCATGGGATTATGGATGGTCCTTCATTTTGCTAAATCTAGAAGCATCATCTTGGGTCAAGTTGTTGATTGTAAACTGGGCAAGAAACAAATGCTATATTCAATCTCTTCTTCTTTAGTATTGGATGTCCTATGTCTTGCGGTTGCTTGAAGAGTCACCAAACTTATCCATCATCCACATTTTCATGGATTCAATGAGCTTACGAATGCTTTATCCATGCGAGGTTTACTCATGGTAGAAGGTGCCATTCACCTAGAATTCTCAGTTGAGGATAGTTTAGTTTCAACAGTCAGTTTGACAATTTTCAACTAGTTTTAGTTGCTTTTTTTTTCTAGGATTAATATTTTATCCTTTCTGCTGTTGATGTGGTCTCATTGCTTGTTAATGGATATTTCAGTTCTATTTGGGATCATATTTTTTTGGTCTTGTATTTTCCTAGGTTCTCTATCTTTGGCCTCGAATGGTGTCGACCTTTCTCTATTCCGGGTCTAAAGCTGCTCATGTTTGTGTTTTTTTCAATTTTTTATAATTTAGTTAATTTTTTAATTTTGTTAAATTTTTTAATATGTCAAAAAAACACATGTTTGTAATAAATTTTATATTTTTAAAATAAAAATTTCAAAAATTTTAATACATTTTTTAACAAACATTTATTGCTTAATAAAAAATATTCTTTTTTTCTTAATTTAGATTTTTTATTTTATTTAAATGTTTAAAAAATTATAAAAGAAAAATAAAAATGGAGAGGGGAAGTGATAGACACTAAAGAGTGGAGACTATATTTTTAAAGCTATGGTTTCAAAAATGTTGCAATATTAACATTATTTTTCGATTGGGAAGTTGATTTTAACACTTTTCTAGTAATAATAGTGATTGTCGAACAAGGGTTTTCAAACAAATTATAATTAATAATAGTGATTGTCAAACAGGGGTTTTCAAACAAATTATAATTTCTCTTGTAGTATTAGTTTTCTATTAAGGAGTTTATTTTAATGCCATCCATGCAACAATATGAGTTTTTAAAGCAATGATTGTATTTTAAGATTGAAAAAAAAGGCACTCTCGTTAACATTATTTTTAAATTTGAAAGTTATCACACCAAAAAGAATGGATTTTTTAATCTAGAGTTCAGGTTGTGAATTCGTATTAGTTTTTTATTAACGAGTTTATTTTAATGCTATGGATGCAACAATATGAGTTTTTAAAGCAATGATTATATTTTAAGAATGAAAGAAAAAGGCACTATGTAACACATTACTTTTAAATTTGAAAGTTGTCACACCAAAAAATGGATTTTTTTAATGTAGAGTTTACATTATGAATTCGGATTTTTTAATGTAGAGTTTACATTATGAATTCGTATTAGTTTTCTATTAAAAAGTTTATGTTAATGCTATGAAGGTAACCATATAAGTTTTTAAAGCAATAATTGTATTTGAAGATCGAAAAAAAAGCACTGTGATTAACATTGCTTCACATTACTTTTAAATTTGAAAATTGTCACACCAAAAAAAATGGATTTTTCAATCTAAAGTTCACATTATGAATTCGTATTACTTTTCTATTAAAGAATTTATTTTAATGTTATCGATGCAACGATATGAGTTTTTAAAACAACGATTATATTTTAAGATTTAAAAAAGAAGAAGAAAGCACTATGGTTAACCTTACTTTTAAATTTGAATTTGAAGTTGTCACATTGTGAATATAAAATATAAAGTTCTCTTCGGGAAACACGTGATACCTCCAAATAATTCAACGTGAAAGGTGACGCGCCACGCCACCACCCAAAGATGCTATCTTAGCATAGCCATACACCTGCCTTTGGAGTGTACAGAAAATATAATATCTCTAAAAATAGTTCGAACTCGGATTCTATATATCCACACGCCTGTCACTTGGAGTACTTCGTTGTTAAAGAAGCAGTAACAGAAGTAGCAGATTAGCTTGGAGTTTTGTCAAAAATGGAGACCCACTGATGCCTGCATCGGAGGAAGTGCCAGTGGAGGGCTCGCCTCTTTCTGCCGGATGAGGTTTTACCCCACGTTTAGACAGTATCTTTAAATTTAAACATTCATAAGGTGTAGCTTGCAAGCTAGTGGATGATAGAACGATAGCAGAGATGGAGGCGAGGTACGTACATGGATTTTTTTCACGATGGATATCACGAGTTGGTTCACTCTCAATGTAGCTTATCTGAAAGGGAATATGCTTGATTGACTTATTGGCTCTCAATGCGGGTGGCTTTCACAGCTCTGTGGCTTGGATTTTAGGTGAGCAAGCCCCATCCTAGGGGCTCCATGGCTATGGCTGTCCTTGTTAGAAATGGATCAGTTATTGTGGTGCACGGCCTGAACTTGGTCGTGGTGGTTCCTTCGAGAACACTATAAGTTGTGTTGTTGATGCATGCCTTTCAAAGTGCCCATTTTTATTTTTGTTTTATTTATTATATTTATTTTATTTTAAATTGTCTAACTAGCATTGCCCCTGTCATGCCACGATCTCACACCAATGTATTTATCAATTATGTGAGTTTGCTATTATAAAATGATCATGTTATTATGTGAGTTTGCTATTATAACATGATCATGATCATGTTAGTTCTCATGTATTTACCTTTACTGTTGGTGGTAATTAATCAAGACGATCTTAAATTGCCACTGGGGCAAAAACTACTTGCTCTAAACAACCAACAAAGAGACGGGCATCTTTAACAAACATGTACGTTCAGGCCATCCAACGGACCAACAGCAAAGTCAACGATTAACTTTGTTGGATGACCTGAATGTACATGTTTTTTAAGCTCAGGCCAAAGGGACAGTTGTATCCCTTATTGAACAACCCGCTCGGATTCTCACAACAAAAAGAAAGCTCAAGAAGCCAACATGAGGCTAACCAACCAGCCGGTTAATATCCCATCACGGTTTTATTTTCCTAGCAAGCAAAAGTCCCATCCTGTCCCAAATAAACTAGGCGTTTTTCTGTCGTGAATCGACCAATCAAATAAAAAAGAAATGCAATCAATAAATCACTTGGTTAAAAATAAAAAAATTAATGTATTTTATTACATTGTCCAAGTCATGCCACATTTTCACTCTAATGCATTTACATATTATTCTCGTTGCATCAATAACAAAACACATAAGTGTAATTAATTTGGCAATTTTTTATGATCAATACTAAAAGTGCTTAGTCTAAGATTAAGTTGGGTGGCAACACTAGTTACTTGTTTTAATTTTTCATGTCGAAGAAATTGGAATGACACCAGTTCATAATGTACTTAAAAGTGTTGTTTTTAAATTTAATTTGATTTTATAAATCATAATGTGAAAACGTTTAGTTAGTTTGTTCGTCTAAAGAGAATTTGGATCTTTATGGGTCTATCTTGGCAAAGTGTTAGAATTTGTTTTAATGAGTTAGAATTTGTATTTTTTTTTGAAAAATACAAATAAATTGTGTTAGTTGTGAGTTTTATAAATTCAGGCATGAAAACAATATGTTTTTTATTGCTTTGCACTTAAGGCTTTGTTTTTGGAATGTTGTTTGGATCTCTTAATTCAAAGATCATTATTTATGTGTTGATGATGGATAGGCATGATAAAATCCGTCCATATAGCATATAATATATTGTTTTTAATAGAGAAGCATTGAAAATTTGGCAGAAAAATTCATTTCTTTGCAACAAACATTCTTGCAAACAATCATAACAAATACATGCTCCAAACATTGGCTATCCTATAGCACGATTGATCAAGATTCAACAATGGTTAAGACGATGACTATCACCTAGAAAACAAAATATTGTCATGTGCAAGGCCACGAGTAATGTTATCTCGTAATTTATGGATCCAATTTTTACTAGTAAATGGTGCACTTGGAGTGGTCATGCAAAATCTATACACACCTGGATCTATCTATCCTAAGTTGCTAACATATGTTGTCATGGGATTTGATATAGTAGGTTGGCCCTCCATTGGAATAATATCAACAAAATCACATAACAATTCCAGCCATAAATCGAAGTAATAAGAAACAAAAACCCCTCAATATGGATTGCGCATTAAGTATCCATAAATCCCAAGTGTTGAAATTAACAAGGTCAACCATTAACATTGGTAACATAGGTTTGACCTTCACAACAATGTCATGCACTATAACATTAGAAATAATCTGAATTACACCATTGTTTTTCTTGAACCAGTATGCAAAGATGAAAAACACTTCATATGTCTCACTTTGAAAAAACGAAGACGCATGCCTTCATTCTCTATCGCTTTCACACTTGAAATTGTAACCCTCAATTCCTACACTCCCCCTACCAAATGAAAATACCAATGTTGATTGTCAATATAATTAGAATCAAACTTGATAACTACCTAGCCCATTAATTGTTTACTCACATATGTATAATTTATGGTATGGAAAATTACTGTACATTTCATTTTACTTGCCATCGATTACAATTTCTATTAATTGCTTATTAGTACTTGCACCAGAGTTTTTATATACATTTTATTGACTACTATGCCTACCATACATTCAGTAGCATTTATTTCAATGCATAAACTTATATTATCCATATATACACAATTTTCTCTCACTTTTGCAACATATCGAAGTTCTCTTCGGTGTTTCATTTCCCTCAGTTCAAGAGTATGCTAGTATTTTTTATTTTTTATACAACACTAGAAAGAATTAAAAAAAAGGAAACACATGATACATACAATGGATGAAGCTGACCGCAGTCCAAATGAATAAGAGTTGAACTGGAGTTTGTATAAAATAGTGCAACGGGTCCTTGTGTGAAAATCTACTTGCGCCATGCCACCACCCAAAGATCTTATCTCGCCATAGCCATACACCTAGATTTGGAATATATAATTACAGCGATAGGCATATATATCTGATATTTTGGGAGCCGGACCTCTTTCAGCAAATCATCAAGATCCATGTGGGGTTGACAAATGGAGGGCTTGGATCCTTTCCATCGTCATCTCATATATGTGTTAAGGTTAATTGAAGTTAGTTAATAACTAGAAATAGTTAACCCTTCCTTCAATTACAGTTCGTGGAGCAGCTAAGGGTGTGTGGCTTAGGTGTCCCAACCGTCTGTTGCAGTTAGAGTTGGTGGACTGTGGAGGGCACGTGGCTATAGGTTATGCCATGAGCTAGCTAGAAATTCATGACGCGTGGGATCCGAGGGTAACTACCTCTGAACTTTTAGAACCAAAATATAAAAAATCTTACCCTCTATGGACTCTGAGGTCAAAACAATGATTTGTTAGCCTAGCTATGGAGCATCCAACAACCAAGCACACAAATTATTAGGTAATGTGCCATTAGACTGAAAAAATGATCAGACTGCAATGTGCCATTAGATTAATGATTAGGTTGCAATGTTATTTTTAGGTTTTTCACATGTCTTGCAGGAAGACGTTTCTCCATCGACATTTTCTTTCAGAGTTATCCTATGAGTCAAAGGTAGGCTCTTACAGAAGACCTAATGTTTCAATACCTATTGTTTGAGTTTTACAGAAAAACATGTGATATGATTTTACTAGCACTTGTTTAGTAACTATATAAACATGAGAATGAAAAATCTTAGTATAAATAGAAGTACCTTTAGATAGAACTAGTATTTCATGTTACAGCTTTGACAGGAAGAAAATTCCTTGCTTAAAATGAAAACAACGTTTACAATAAATTTAACCCTTTTACAATAAATTTACAATAATGCCATGTGACAGCTTCCACAGGAAGAAATTTCCTTTTCAATCATAGGTTTAATGCCAAAAACCCTCGAACACCTCTAAATTAGAGGTCTATTAATGGCAAAAAGCCTCGAACACCTCTGTTAGGGTTTTGTAAGAAAACTATTGTTTTCATTTTAAACAAGTAATCATTTCAACGACATCTTATGCCTTGAGAAATTCTCAGTAACTGTCTAAACCCGAGAATTAAAAATCTGAGTATAAATAGAAAAACCTCTAGATAGAACCAGTATTTCATGTTACATATTCGACAGAAATAAAATTCATTTTCAGTCACAGGTCTATTTATCCTCAGGCGTGTATAAATCAGAGTTCTATTAATGCCAAAGACTCTCAAACGCCTCTATATGTGCCGACACTAAACTTATAGGTCACTCTTCCTCTCGAATTCGCTTTAATGTGGGTTTTCTCTATCTATTTTGTTGACAAGGTAAAGAATTTCATGGTCGAAGAGCCAAGTGCCATGGCTCTCTCTAGAATTTGACACAAAACTCACAGGTGGCTCTTCCTATTGAATTCGCTGATACATGTAACGAGTGTCGATGTGCGTAAAGTTTAATGTTTTACCAACCTGTCAAAGCTCTGTGTGGCTTACTGTGGTTTTTGTTGAGAAGGGGAGGAATTTCTTAGTTGACCCAACCTACCCAAAGCTCTGTTACCTAGAATCAACACAATGTCCAAGTCTTGTTTGTTTAGAATATGTGGACACTGGACATGTGTACGTATCTAGTATTACAGTTATTGCGCCATAGTTATGTGGAGGCTTTTAGTCTCCTGAATTTCATTTAATGTTCCTTCCTTAACATTAAGGAATAACGCCACATGGAATCACCATTTACTCTCCTTGCCGGTGACCAGATAAAATTAAATACAAAATCATAAATACTTAATAGTATTCCTAAAACTCAAAAATCAGTCATGGAGGTATATGTATCAACCTGTTAGAGCTCTATATGGCTTGCTGTTGTTTTTCTCTAACTGTTTTGTCGACGGGGTTAATAATTTCATGGTCGAAGAGTCAAGTGTTGTGGCTTCCATTACCTTACCTAAATTAACTTATAGAACATTGTATTAATGCCCTAAAATAACCTATAGAATATTGCATTATGGCGTTAAAAAAACACAATATTGACCTAATTTAAATTAATTGAATTAATGTCTTCCTAAAACTCGGAAATCAGTCATGGAGGTATTTGTATAAAACTACTAGAGCTCTATGTGGCTTACTATGGTTTTTCTCTATTTGTTTTGTCGACAAGGTTTAGAATTTCATTATCGAAGAGCCGAGTGTCGTGGCTGCAATTACCTGACCTAAATTAAACTATAGAACATTGTATTAAGTCCCTAAAATAACATGAATATTGCATTAGGGTATTAAAAAAACACACTGTTGAACTAATTTAATTTAATTAACCTATATGACATTTAAATGTCTTAAAACAAATTTGCATGCCCACTAACTAAAATACATACACTACAAAAAAATACATACACTAGAAGAATTTAATACGAAGGTTGAAAAACCAAATAAAAATACTTCATTTTAGATTTCGTATCTTTGCAATCTAAGAAAATATCTAAATTTATCATATAATTACTATATTCTTAACAAGCCCAAGAAACACCATGCCAAACAAAACAGTGTGATAGAGTCTCTCTTAAATCAAATGCATTAGGATGATGCCCTCACGGTGCTAGAAGGGAGGGCCAGAAGACATACCTTGCAATCAACATTTGATCGAACCTTTGTCACATAGCAATTTCTTCAAACTTATTTTACACCTATCCCAGTACTATTCTTTAGGATTTTAAACTTGTCTCCTCGTTGAAGACAATAAATATACCAACCCAACTAACGAGGTATACAATATACATTAACATATGGTTACTAGCAGTTATTCACAAGTCTATTTATACAGATAATGGAACCCTTATTATTAATGCCAAAACTCAAATAAAACTAAACTAAACAAGTAAAGATTGAACCACATCTCTTTAATTTTTTTTTTTTTTACAGCAATGAGATCAATCTCAAATCCTTGGGGGCTTAGATAACTAAAGTCCATGTGTTATGAAAATTATTTACATTGTTTGTGTTTTCAAAAACAAGATTGACAAAAAAACACTACGCAGAGCTTATAAGCTGTATCAGAATGTTTGGCCATGACCGTAAAAATCAAAAGTAGGTATACCATGAAAGTATATCCAATCTTTTCCCCTGTAGAAGCAGGCCTAAAAATTTGTTTTCTAACAAGGAAATCAAAAGGAAAACCCAGTCGATTTTAAAACTAAATTACATTCCTTTGCAAGAATTCCCAACCACCTCCTTAGATCCACGCAAGAGAAGGCACAGGTCTTACCAGGTAGGCGCTTCCATGATTTTAACGCCAAACCGACCATAGCCGAGAATTTTTCATGCACCTGCAAAGTCGAGTTGGATAATCAGTTATAACCTACAACTGTAACTTGAATAGGAAAATAAGATTGAAATATATGCAAATTTATTATCTCACCTTCTGTCGTCTGGATTCGAAGTAGGGTGAGCCCTTTCTGTTTTGGCTCATGTGGGTATCAATTGGACCTTTTCTCAGCTTTGAACAAACATGCTGAATAATATTGTAACCATATAGCAACTGGAAAGAATTAACCATAAGGTAGAGCCGGGTCTCTGGCAAGAAACCAAGATACATTAATTCTTCTAGGTTTTTTCTTAACTTTTCTTTAATCTCCAGTGAGGAGAGTAAAATCCTCCACATGGCTTGGGTTTTAGACCTCCACGACTGATCCCAAATATCTCCTGCACTTGCATAAAAACATATATATGGCTCAAAACAGAGAGAGAAAAACGATAGCAAGCCATGTAGACTTACCTGTATTAGTGAATTAAATATAAATTACAAATTAAAAGGGAATTTGTTTATCATTACCTATATCAGCGAATTACAAAGGAAGAGCCACGTGTGAGTTTAGTGTCAGCAGAGATGAGGAGATAGAGCCACGATACTTGACTCTTCGACCAGGAAATTATTTACCTTGTCGACAAAACAGACAGAGAAAAACCAAAATAAACCATGCAGAGCTTGGACAGGTTGGTAATGGTAGCCATGACACTCGGCTCTTCAACTGAACAGACAGATAAAAACCAAAGTAAGCCACACAGAGCTTTGACAAGTTGATACAAAGACCTCGACAACTGAATTTCGAGTTTTCCGAAGACCATTAATCGGTAATGGTTTTGTATTAATTTGGTTGCCAACGAGGAGAGTAAAAGCCTGCACATGGCTTCGACATGAGAGCTTTAATGCTATCTGCGTACACCTATCCACATATTCCAAAGCTACAAGACTCAGATGTTGTGTTGATTCCAAGTGGTAGACATAGACAACTGGCGTCAGAACTCTATTGCTACCCTCATACACCTGTCCACAAACTAAAGTGACTAGACTATGTAACGTTGTCTTAACTCCATGAAACGAAAAAAAAATTGGTTTTATACATAGATAAATAAAAGAAACGCCAATAC
>LPNX010642186.1:473812-515560 GCA_001517045.1 Pseudotsuga menziesii | reverse complement strand
TCAAAATACAAGTTAATATCTTATTTAACACACTTATTCATATTTTACTCCAAATCAATATACATTAACAATATCACAATTTATCATTTTAATATTAAGATGGGCTCTATTGTTTATTGGAATCCATGTTACAACTATACCTTAAAAATGTGAAAGAAGCTATCGTTTAAGCATTGATACCAGATTGACGACTTGGAGTAAATCTAATGTGAGCAGGTTGTTAAGATTTCAAGGAGATCTTCCCAAACACTACTCGAAGTACCTTGGATCGCTACGTTTAGTGATCACTAATAGTACATCGTTTCTATCAATTCACTAGCATTGATAATAATGCAGACAACAAAAAAAAAGTATACACACAAAAAAAATTAAAAATAAAAGGGAACAACTTTGTTGTTACCTGTATCCGCAAATTCGAGAGGAAGAGCCACCTGTCGGTTAAGTGTTGGAACAGATGCAGAGATAGAGCCATGATACTCGGCTCTTTAAGCAACAATTTATTTACAGAGAAAAACCATAGTAAGCCATGCAGAGCTTTGGCATGCTAGTAATGGAAGCCACGACGCTTGGCTCTTTATCCATGAAATTCTTTACCTTGTCGATAAAACAGACAAAGAAAAACCACAGTAAGCCATGCAGAGCTCTGGCAGGCTGGTAATGGCAGCCACGACACTCAGCTCTTCGACCAGGAAATTCTTAGCCTTGTCCACAAAATAGGCAGAGTAAAACCATAGTAAGCCACACAAAGCTTTTGACATGCTAGTTATGGAAGCCATGACACTAGGCTCTTCTACCTATAAATTCTTAACCTTGTGGACAAAACAGACAAAGAAAAAACCATAGTAAGCCACACAGAGATTTGACAAGCTGCTAATGGCAGTGACAACACTCGGCTTTTTGACCACAAAATTCTTAAACAGACAAAGGAAAACCATAGTAAGCCATGCAGATCTTTGATAGGTCAATACAAATACCTCCATGGCTGATTTCTGAGTTTTAGGAAGAGCATTAAGTATTTAGGGTTTGGTCTCCAGTGAAGAGAGTAAAAATCCTACACATGGCTTCAACTTGATAACTTTAGTGTTTCCTGCGTACACCTATCCACACATTCTGAGGTGACAAGACTTGGATGCTATGGTGATTCCATGTGGTATTATTCCTTAATGTTAAGGAAGAAACATTAAATGAAATTTAGGAGACTAAAATCCTCCACATAACTATGATGCGATAACTGTAATACTAGCTAGGCACACCTGTCCACACATTCTGAAGCGACAAGACTTGGACAATGTTATGATTCCATGTGGCATTGTTCCTTACTATTAAAGAAGTTAAAATATGTTAAAATTACTGTGGCACTATCCATGTGGCACTGTTCCATGTGGTGCACACTTGGCTCTTTGACCATGATATGGACTATTCCATGTGGCACACAGTTGGCTCTTCGACCATGAAACTATTTACCTTGTCAAGAAAATAGACAGACAAAAACCACAGTAAGCCACACAAAGCTCTGGCAGGCTGGTAATGGAATCCATGACACTCGACTCTTCGACCAGGAAATTATTAACCTTGTCGACAAAACAAACATAGTAAAACCATAGTAAGCCACATAGAGATTTGACAAGCTGTTAATGGCAGCCTCGAGACTCGGCTTTTCAACCTCTAAATTCTTGACCTTGTGGACAAATCAGACAAAGAAAAACCCACCGTAAGCCACGCAGAGCTAGGACAGGCTGCTAATGGCAGCGACTCAGCTCTCCAACCATGAAATTGTTAACCTTGTCAACAAAACAGATAGACAAAAACCACGGTAATCCACGCAGAGGTTTGATAGGTCGGTAATGGCAGCTATGACCCTCGGCTCTCCAACCACGAACTTCCTAACCTTGTCGAAAAAATAGACATAGAGAAACCATAGTAAGCCACGTAGAGCTTTGACAGGTTTACAAAACTGACAAAGAAAAAACCATAGTAAGCCACACAAAGCTATGCCAGGCTTCTAATGGCACCGACGATACTCGGCTCTTCGACCACAAAATTGTTAACCTTGTCGACAAAACAGAGAGAGGAAAACCACAGTAAGCCATACAAAGGTTTGACAAGTTGGTAATGGCAGCTACGACCCTCAGCTCTCTGACTATGAACTTCCTAACCATGTCGACAAAACAGACATAGAGAAACAAAAGTAAGCCACGGAGAGATTTTACAGGTTTATACAAATACCTCCACAACCTATTTCTAAGTTTTAGGAAGAGCATTAAGTATTTAGGGTTTGGTCGCCAGCGAGGAGAGTAAAATCCCGCACATGGCTTTGGCCTGATAAATTTAATGTTTCTTGTGTACACCTATCCACACATTCTAAGGCGACAAGACTTGGACCCTGTGGTGATTCCATGGCGCGTTATTCCTTAATGTTAAGGAAGGAACATTAAATGAAATTCAGGAGACTAAAAGCCTCCGCATAACTACAACACGATAACTGTAATACTATCTATGTACACCTGTCCACACATTCTGGAGTGACAAGACTTGGACACTGTCATGACTCCATGTCGCACTATTCCACGTGGTGCTATTTCCACGTGGCACTATTCCACGTTAAGGAGGTTGATTTAAATGAAATTATTCTTTATTTGCATTACATAATATGTATTAATGTTGAATCCTTAATGAATTAGTATAAAGAAATATATTACTCAGTGGTTATTTTAATTACATTTGCACCATATGAATTTTACAATGTGGTCATCATTTATCTATGCTTTATGTGATCCAGGATTGATGTAAGGAAATTAGTGAATATGGCTTTCACATATTTATAGTTTGGGAACTACATAGCTTGACCAACATGAAAATTTGTAATGTGCATTTTCATATTAACCTTAGATCCTAAATGTATTATATTGAATATTTTTTTCCCATAAATCTATGTTATTATAGTGAATGTTAGATGCATTAAGATATGTGTTTTTGAAATAAATATTAGGAATTGTAATTTGGCATATGTACATTTGAAGACCTCCATTTGTTTTAAATTAAGAGTTATAGTACTATACATTAGATATGCTATAATGGAAAAACTTAAGTAAGGACATGCTAAAGTGCATTTTTTAATGGTTCCCATGGGATTTAGTGGTGTGCAGGTATGGTTGTTATTGAAAAGGCCAAGCATCATATTAGACCTTGATCTGGAATATTGTAGCAACTTTGGCACCATTTTTGTTGAAACTTAACCTGTAGTCACACCACCTTAAAACTTAAACTTTAAAAGCTAAGCGAAGGCAATAGATTTTTATACAACAGTAAATCCATAAGAACGTGGTATAATCTTCATGTTTTACTAAGAAATAAAACACGAAGATCATGACCTTTACATTGAAAAAAAATGAAAGTGTGACCTTTAGAATTTTAGTAATTATGTTAGAATTCACATATTTTTAAAGTATTGTTAGTTTAGCGTCACTTGGAGTAGTTAAAACAAAAAAGGTTTGCAAAATTTGGGTAAATTGAAGGGTTGTTACATGTTAATGTAACAAAACAATAGTCTAAAACAATAAAAGCATAAGACCATATATATAGATATAGTCTTATATAGCCGTATACATTATTAAGAAAGAAAACATGAAGATCATGACCTTTACATCGAATAAAAATGAATGTCTCACAAAACTTTCTTCGTTCAATAATTTGATCATTATTGACATAAATCTCCCACTTGATTGTTCTATTTGTCATTACACAAAACCATTTGACTAAGGAATCTATGAACATTTATTTAATGTATTGTTAGTTTTAGTGTCACTTGGAAGAGTAAAAAAAAATTATAGGTTAGCAAAAGTTAGGTAATTGAAACGGTTGTTACTTGTTAATGTATCCAACCTTTAGTAATTGAAATATATCTATTGTATATTAGCTTTTTTTTAACACTATAAAACAATAAAACCATAAAACTATATATATATACTCTTATATATATTATATTTTATTAAGAAATAAAACCTTATAATATCATAAAATGCATATTGAATATTTTTGCCTTGTTTCATACATTCTAGTTAAATAAACAAAACATTGTATTATATCACTCATACCAAAGATTTGGTATTTCTATTTAGTGTTTTAATAGATTACAATTTTAATACATACCAAATATTTAGTATTTAGATTTAGTGTTTTAATAGAATATAACCTTTTTTTGTTGGTTTTAAATATAAAATTATATACTCATTTATATAAATGAATATATAATTTGTTTGTATTATATAATTCTTCTAATCTACAAACACTAAGTTAATATAAGCAATTATATTACTAATATAATTGTTTATTATTTTTTTTCATGCTTTCAACATAATATAACTTTTAATATTAAAATTCATAAACATAACAATTGATTTGATATATAAACTTATTGTAACACACACACACATATGTTAATATAAATATTATTAATAATAGATTTTGTATTTTAATATTTAATTAGTATATGATTATCTTCTTCCTCATTGTAATCCTATTTAAATTTGCTTTTAGAATTGTTATTGTTATTACTACAACTCGAATATTTTTTATTAGGAAATCTCTCAAATATATATTGTTTCATTTTTTCCCTTCCCTATATGACTAAGACATCTAGATTTATATTACCCTAAGACATCAATGCATGTGTTAGTAACAAATAATTCCTCTTTATGGAAATTGTTGTTGCTTTTAGATGAATGACTATAGTTTTAAAATATAGTTTCAAACTTGATATTTATTAAATCTATATGAATAAGAGATCAATGCATGTGTTAGTAACAAATAATTCCTCTTTATGGAAATTGTTATTGTTTTTAGATGAATGATTATAGTCTTAACATATAGATTTAAACAAAATCTATATGAAATCCATATATGTTGTTTAGTCTTTTCCTCTTTATTGTCTTTATTTCTCAGTATATGACTAGTGTGCATGTCTTAAACTTTGAATTAATAATATACTAAATATTTAAACTACATAGTGTTTCCTAAACTAATTAACATTGTTGTTCATGCACAATAAATTTTAGCTTTTGAAAGAAACATGACACTATCGCAACAAATCCAACCAAACTTACCCAATGGTTTTGGGACTCAGATATGCATATCTTCGCAAGTATTCAATTTAGTACTAAATACAGCCAGAACAAGACAAGAGTTAGAGAGAGATTGGGAAGCATTAGCTCAACAAGAAGAACTTATTGAACAAATTAGAAATGAAAGATGACACACACACACACACACACACATACACACATACATACATACATACATACATACATATATGTATGTATGTATGTATTCTCTTTCCTATTTATATTACATAATGTTTTTGTAGTTGTTATTTTTCTTCACAATACTATGTAGAAATCTTTCTTTATGGATATGTATTACGGAAATGTTAAAATGCTAGACTATGTCATTTTTGGATTCATGCTTCATAATTTTGCTATGTAAGATTGTGGCTACATCCTTATCTATTTATGGTTTACGCTTCACAATTTTATATGGTCAAATTTCCACTCTATGAATCAGAATCATTTGTCATTTTTATCTAAATATTTAAGTCCAGAGTCCCATCATATTCATAAATTCCAAATTTATGAATGCCATTTGAGAGAGATGTGTCATGATGTTAGGAGTCAAGAGACATGTGCTTAGCCAATTGGTGAGGCCCCTCTTGCACATCCAAATTTTGGATGTTAGACTGATAAATGACATGCCAATGACCTCAATAATTATAATCATGATAAAAATGAAGTTAATACATTAGGTTTTATATGTGGCCCAAACAGCAACACGTTTGGATGTAAAACTCACATTTATAAATGAATAGTTGAGGGATCTCATTTAGCATTCCATTGTTAGATGTTAGAGACGTACTATACATATCATTTACATGTTGTTTATCACTCTAACATCTAGTTTTGGATGTTAGACTCATAAAGGACACATCAATGACCTCAAAAATGAAAATGGTATATCAATTTTTCCTTTGACATAGATGTTGCTTATTGTGAATCAATAAAGTCCAATTGCATATGTAAAAAGTATTAAATAAACATTGTTTCAATTTTTTTGGTTTTTTTCATAATCATCTGTTTTTCATGGTTTTTTGATATAGGTACAAATGGATCCTACCATCTGGAGTTTATTGCTAGTGGGGATATTGGAACTGATTTTGTTGTGGGATCCTTTTTTGACATTGATCCAGTTAGGATCAATTTCTAAACATTTCCATGAACTACTATGGCAACCAGCATTTACAACTTCTTGGTTGAACAATCACATAACCGAATTTGTGTTTTTTGTTGAAGTTCGGAGACCATACTAGATCAAAATACTAAATAAATTTATCAATTATGTAGGACATACGTCTTTTTTGCATATTACTAGTCCAGAAAACAATTATTCAATTGAATGCATGACTAGTTCAATTATTTTGTTGTCAACGTTTTGTTCATTACCGGGTCATAAGAGATCTTTTATTATGAACCCATTTGAAAGAAGTTTTTTTATATATAGGCATGATAGAAATAGGAGTGCATGGTTTCTTCAAACTCATAAGCAACATCAGTGATCACAAACACGGATGGATAATTGTTTGTCATGAAGTAAACGAACATGGTTAAAAAAAAATTGTGTCCAACAATGTCAATAGAGATTGCAGAGAAATTGATGTACATGGTTTCATCCCAACCCCCACCCCCCATAGATGCACTTTTTTTAATGGAAAAATATATTGGCTACATTTGAGAATCATTTCAGAGGAAGATGCTCTATATTCCTATACTATGTGGTCACTTGACATTGGATTAAACAAATGGGATACTCATGAAATTCATACAAGATGCATCAAATGATCCATGTGTTGGACCATACATCAAAACCTGTTGATATGTCTTGTAAACGATGGTAGGGAAACTATATGGTCCATAACGGAAATGACAGATTTGAGGCTTGATGCATCTGTAGTTCAAGAGGTGCATAGATTTTGGATATTTGGAAGAGATTTGAGATGGACCCTTTTAGAAGATATGACATTCCACATAAATACACATTGTCAAAAGTACCTTCTATTTCGAGCTGTGGGGAGATTTATTGTGATGTGTAGGTATGGTCGAATCTTGTTCATATATTATGACCTCAATACTTGTAGGGTTACTCATGTAGGGCCTAATGAAGGATCATTGCTCTAAAGTCGTCAATTGCCTATGCCAATAGATAGCTAGTGTACCAATATTATAATGTCTAGAAATTTTTTCCCTCTCACTCCGAGCATGTGCATATTCAATGATTTGCTCCCTCTTCCTATAAATTGGGATGAGTCATTAGACCGTTATGGCATGTAAACAATATGAAAAAAGATGTTTTTTTTGCATCTTTGTGAATTTTGATGATCTTTTTATATTATCTATGTGGATGTAATTATTATCTATATGTAAATTATATAGTGCCAAAAACTCTTCATTTTGGATGTTATGTTTTATTGTAGTGTATGTATTTTATTGCGATCATCTTTACATCTCGTAATTTTGTATTGTAGTTCAATCGTACAAGTAACATGCAAAAAAATGTTTCATTCTCTCTAACAGGTTTTAAATTGTACTTATACAAAGAAAAAAATTGTATTTTATCTGTATTATAAAAAAAGGAATATTTACATTAATCCACATGCTAACATATTCTCTTATTTTGTATTATAGAAATGGGTATGGTCCCTGTGATTTGGAAATCATTGCCAATCAACATACTTGAATTGATTTTTCTTTGGTTTCCTTTTTCGATGATTGTCTGTTTGAAAATGGTTTGCAAAGTATGGAGTCATATGCTGTCCAAAAAAAAATTCATCTCACAATGGAAACATAATCAAACAAAAGAATATGGAGTTTTGGTTGGTTTCTACCCTTCTTGTAGACAACGGTTCATCAGTCATTACATTAGCCAATTGGGAAATTGTTAATCTCTATCTATGCCTCTCTTGAAAATTCATTACAAAATCGAATTGATGTGTGGTTCAATTGTTGCAGGTTTGTCATCTAGTATCTTATATCAAAAAAGAAACTACTACATCATCAATCCATTCACATAGAATTATACATTTGCAGGGTCTCTTGGTCTTGGTGATTGGGGTTTCTTTACATTGTTGAGAGATGTTCAAGAACAAAAATACCATTGGGTAGCTTTGAAACATGTTTATGCATAATTTCAAACAAAATATTTTATTTCCAGCAGTATTCACATGCAGTGGAGACAAACATGTCCTATAGATGGCGATGTTCTGCGGCCCAAAAATCCCATATTGTATAATCAAACAATGTTATGGGTGGATAGTCATGTGGTTTCTAGAGCTAATCATATATGTATATACAAGTTATGTTGTGTAGATATTGAGAATAACAATTGGGGGTTCCAGTTTATTCCACACTCGAATTCAACATTATCGATTAGCCTAGCATGTTATCACAATGAACTTCTTTGTTTTATCAATGATGGGAGAAATACAGTGTGGTGTATAGAACAAACAAAAAATCAAAATGATTCAACAAATTCTTCAATAGGCAATGGATGTTTAGAAGGTGGTTTGCGATGGAGTTTCATGTCTAAATTGACATTGGGAATTAATGGAAAATGCAGTGGATATTTTCCTATTGCAGCACTTGATAATTACATGCTCATGTGAAAACATGAACGTCTTACTTTCTTGGCACAACAAAGTACATCATAGAAACATGGATGGATACTTGTACATCATAAGCACAGTGAACACAGTCCTAAATTTTTTATATGCAATAATATCCAAAGAGTTTGGAGAGAAACAATTGGTGCTAATGGTGAACCTACTGCTCCTAAAGATGTTGATTTTTATAAAGGAAAAATTTATTGGTTGCCTATGAAAATAACTTCTGAGGAAGATGCCTCGTATGTGTACAGAATGTACTCGTTGAACATTGAAATGAATATATGGGGTGTGCATTCAATTTACACAGGACATAGGAAACGATGTGTGTCTGACCTTACATTGCAACCAATTGATATGTATTGTGAATGATGGTTTTACAAGTATATGGTGCATAAATGAAATTCAGGATTTCAAACATGGTCAACATCGCATTCAACAAATAGATAGTCATTTCAAGGACAGTATAGGGTTAAAATGGACCATTTTACAAGGTATGTCAAGCAATATAAATAGACATTGTTCAGACTATATACCATTCTGAGCAGTTGGAAATTCTATATTGATGTGCAAGAATGTTGAAATTCCATTCATATACTATGATTTGGAAACTTGCAGTGTCACTCATTTAGCAGTTGATGAAACATCATTGTTTCCAAATCACTGTCTACCTATGCCAACAAAAAATCAATGCAGTAACATTATCATGTATAAGAATTTCTTTCCTCTCACTCCAAGCATGGTTTTATTCAATGATCTTATCCCATTCTCTTCGACATTGTTTCAGTCCTTGTAGGATTTTGGCATGTAATTCAATAGGTATATGAGTATTTGTAAACAAGACTATGTTTTAGTTTTTGCATCATGTGCAAATTTTGGTATGTTTTGGTTTTAAATAAGACATGGCTTAAGCCCATGAAGCTTTTTATAAAGGATACAGAAATTTTGGAGTAGCTATGTTTGAGTTTTTGCTTCAAATCAATATTTTTATTAGTTTTGATCTAAAAAAAGATTTCTTTACTGTATAACATCAAAATTTATTGGCTATTTCATGAATTTAATGCAAACTATATTTTACATCTTTTAAATAGTACAACTAATATTACATATCTTTCCCTCACATAGTAAAACTATTTTAGCAATTGTGTTGACAGTTACACTAATATATCCTCTCATGTCCTGCTATATTAATAAAAATAATGCGGTTAAAATGTAAACATTTCGATTAAACCAAGAATCTCCAATACAGTCATACAAGCAATGCATTATCAACAAATGAATAAACAAAGCATTCGATCTGAACTCGGTATAAGTACAAAGATTGCATATTAAAGAACAATTTTTTGCACTTGAAATAGCAAAGGTATTCCATATTTGGTTTACAATTGACATTCATGCCTCATTCAAATGAAAACAACATAACCAACGATCATGTAATTTATGATGACTTTCTGTACTAAGGTGATGTAATGTAGAAGGTTTTTCAACAATTGCATATTCAATTCTTACTACAATATTTCACTTGCTCAAATTACAATTTAAATAATCAATACATTATTTCACTTGCTCAAATAACAATTAAAATAATATATGTAATTGTTGCAATTAAAATCCGAGATTTTAAATTTTAACAATCCATACATTCATTTACATTATATTCATGAATGCAATGCTTAGTATTATATTGAAATTGTGACTTTTTCTATTCGTTTAAGAATTTATTTGATTTTTTTCATAAACATCATGAATCATAAAAGATATGGAACTGAAATTGCTTAGAAAATAATCCGGTTTCACAATAAATACACATCAATTAAACAACTTTTACAGTATTAGAGTCTACGAAAACATTTCAGTACAAACATTGCAGATTATATAACATTTTTTTCCACTTGAAATAACAAGGATATTCCATATTTGCTCCACAATTGACATTCATGCCTTATTCAAATGAAAACAACATAAATAACGATCATGTAATTTATGATGACTTTCAATACTAAGTTGAACTAATGTACACGGTTTTATAATTGTTGCAATTAAAATCCCATTGGCATTAAAATATATGGAACTAAAATTGCTTATAAAATAAATATCACCAATCATAAAAGATATGGAAGTGGAACTGCTTATAAAAAAATTCAGTTTCACATTAAATACATTTTAAATTAAACAACTGTTGCAGTATTAGAGTCTATGAAAACATTTCAGCAACTTATTAACTATATTGACTATAATGTGAATTATATTCATGAATGCAGTCCTCAGCAACATATTGACTATTTATTATAAAAATGGTAATGTTGCAACCTCACATTTCCAATAAATACTATCAAATTTCCACACTCCCACCTGCTTACATCATTTTATTATAATTATCATGCTTCTTTCAGTAATTATTTATGTGTAATTGCAAGAAATTACATTAAAAAACACAACCATACTGAACCACGGTTTACATATAACAATTTATTTGATTTTTTTCATAAACATGACTAATCATAAAAGATATGGAACTTTAATTGCTTGGAAAATAATTCAATTTGACCTTAATTACATATCATTTAAACAACTGTTGTACTATTAGAGTCTACAGCATAATTCGACATAATTCATGAAATATCACATACATAGTACAACATAACCACGAACGAATGTCACAAGACACCATAAGCACCAATGAACATCATAATCCAAGATAACCCTTCATCAATTTCAAAATGCAAAAAAAAAATTCAAAATAAAACTAAACCCATACATAATATACAATATCGATACATAATATTATTATAAAATTATTATATAATTACACTTACTTAACTATTATTAATATTATTTTATTAACATCTAAAATAATATATTATAAAAATCATGTTATTATTTTATTCTTACTTTAATACAATTATTTTAATTAAATACTATATTTTATTACTTTGACATCAATATTTTAACTAATAACCATATTTTGACAATACAATAATAAAATACATTAGTATTATCAAAAATTAATATTTTATTTGTACTAATGTTATTTTTTATTATTACTTTATTGAAGTTATTTTAATTAAATACTATATTATATTAGTTTGACATTCACAATAAAATAAAATAATATAATACTATTAAAATTAAACTCATCGTACTTAAATTATATATATATATATATTTTTAACAGAAACTGAATTTTTTTTTATAAATTTTAAAAAAGGCTGTAGCCCAGCCAAGCGTACAAGGAGGAAATCTGAGAAAGAAGGCTGCTGGCCTCAAATAAAACAGTCTGCCTTCTTAAAATTGCTTTGAGAAATGAATCCCAAATGTTCCTGAAGCTATTTCAAGAAAAGTACTGCTTACAAGAGTAGATTCTCACAAATTGTGAGCAGAGAAGAATACAGAAGCAAATCATTAAACCGGCAGAGAGGAGTGTCCCTTAATGAAAGGATCCAGTTTCTTCTGAGAGCCCGCACTGATGTTTGAGGTTGCTTCCTTTTCTCTGCGTTCTTTATTCGTCTTGCGTCCTCTGGTGAGGGGAGGAGAAGGAGCAGAAAAGTCTTCAGAGTCGGAGGTTTCCTCTGAGGAAGGGACCAAGGAAGCCAACCCTACCTGGGCTGAGGTCTCGCCACCCAAATCGATGGGATATTTCTTCGAGCCAAGGGACTCAGGCGTGGGGTCTTCCGCGGTACCAGGGGGGATACACACTTCTGGAACCTCGTCTACTGCTGGTGCTTCCTTTTCCTGGCCTGGACCTAGCTCCAACGTCTCTTCAATTGCTACTGCTGCTTCTGGTTCCTGGTCATCGAGTTCTTGAAGGGCTTCAAATCTGTTTTTATTAGCTGGGGTAGATTCTTCTGCGGTGGGCACCTCTGATTTGGAATCCTTTTTCCGGGGAGCCCTTCACCTATTGGCGACTGGCTGGAAGTCTGCCCCATTGGCTGGGTGAGGAGCCATCGTCACCGGGGCTTTGGGGTAGCTTTTCGCGAAATGACCGTAAACATGGCACCAGAGGCATTTGAAGGGAATATGCTCATAGTCCAGCTCTTGGATGTGACTCCATTAACCCAAGGTGAGATGAAGGGCTTCCGGGAGCCCTTTCTCAAGATTGACCTCAACACAAATGCGCGCACAGGTGTACTGATCCCCTTTAGGTTCCGCACTATCCAGGAAACGACCGAGCTTGTTTCCAATATCAGCAAGGGAACTTTTCCCCCAAAGATGAAGAGGAATATGGGGGAGCCGGACCCAAACCGGGGCAGCCGTGATCTCTGCTTCAGGATTGAAATCCAGAGACCAAGGAGCTAAGAAAAGCCCCCTTGATCCCATGAAGTATGGTCCAGATCTGAAGATTAGATCCCGCTCTTCTTTGTTCTCAAAGATAAACACAAAATACCCTCTTCCTGCAGCACATAAAGAGATATGGGAGGGCGCCAGGGAGCTCCAACGTTCTGCTATCCATTGATCCACTGCTTTGGGATTGGGCCACAGACCAGTGAACTTGCCAATGAGGGATTTTTCTGAGAGCATAAGGGCCATGCGGCACGGATCAGAAGGGGAGAGCTCTAGAGAAGGGATCTCTTCCATCTTTTTAACAAACTTGGCAGGAGGGGCGGCCTTTGCCTTAGGGCCTGCAGATCTAACAAGAACTCTGAAAGCCTCCAACAGTTCCATGGCCCGACCACCAGAGGAAGAGGAATGCATGAGAAAGACAAAAAACATAGCTACAAACACAGCTCCAAATCGCAACACAGCTGGGCGCAGAAGAGGCCACGCAGCCTGGAGGAGCCGCAGGGGCAGCACGCAGCCTGGAGGAATGTAGGGGCAGCACGCAGCCTGGAGGAACGCAGGGCGGCTAGGGTTTGGCCCTAGCCGCGGGAGAGCCATCTTGCCTCATCGCAAAAAACTAAGTAACTTTAATAATAATAATCTATTTTTAAGGTCACCGCCAAGCGAGACACCAATTTGGTGTATGATACCCCCCTTGTTTGTCGGACAAGGGACCCCCCTCTGCGTAGTGCTAAAGTCTATAGAGGTGTACATACACTACCCCCCTCTGGATTTGAACCTGTGACCTCCTAAGAGGAAACACATGCTCTTAACCATTAGGCCCACTCATGTTGTACATCATACTTAAATTATATTATCATAAAATTATTATATAATTACACTTATTTAACTATTTTTAATATTATTTTATTAAGATCTAAAATATTAGTTTGACATTCACAATAAAATAATATAATATAGTACTATTAAAATTATTATCACTGTACTTCAAATATATTATTATAAAATTATTATATAATTAGACTTAACTATTTTTAATATTGTTTTATTAAGATCTAAAATAATATATTGTATTGAATATTACTATGTAATAAAACATTAATGAACTATAGTTATTATAATTTTATTGTCATATTTTCTTTGTATTAATGTTATTTTGTATTATTAATTTATTGTAGTTATTTTAATTAAATACTATATTACATTAATTTGATATTCAGAATAAAATAATATAATATAGTATTATTAAAATTAATATCATTGTACTTAAATTATATTATTATAAAATTAATATATAATTACACATACTTAACTATTTTTAATATTATTTTATTAAGATCTAAAATAATATATTGTATTTAATATTATTATGTAATAAGACATTAATTACACTTAACTAATTATAATTATTACAATTTTACTATCATCTAAAATATTATAATATATTATAATGTATGTTAAAAATAAAATTATTAATACATGAATTGTTTCTTAATATTAATTACACTTAACTAACCAATATTACATGAATTGTTTCCTAATATTAATTAGGCTTAACAAACCAATATTATTACTAAAGGTATTGACTTAAAGAGCGATCTTATTTATTGTTCGAATAGCATTAGAGAAAAAAGAGGTCCCATTAAGAACACCACGGCTATAAGCTAATTTGACCATCAACTAAAACACTATAAATGCTAATGGTGTTGAATGGCTACCTAAAAAAAACAAACAGTTCAATTGATTGTGGAAGAAAGATAGATAGAAAGACAAAGGCCCAATAGAGATATTGCAATTAAAGACCCTTGCAATAGAGAGAGGGAAAGGGACTATGGCCTACACTATAGAAGCTATGACTCATAACCCCCACTAAAAAATTGCTTGATGGATGTGTGTGTTATAAGCACTAATGCTTCCCCCATTACCCCCCCAAGAAACTGGACAGACACTTCGAACCTTGAGGTTGCTTGTATAGATCGACACTTCCCCTCATTGCTAACGCTTTTGTTATTATTATTTTAAAAAATACAATGTGTAAAATGATATCATTTATTTAAATCCAAATAGATATTAAATTTAATTTTTAATAAATTTAATTATAATTATTGATTAAAAATATTTATTATTATATATTATAATAATTAAATAAACAATATTATTCCCATCAATACTTTGTAAATATATCTATGTGCTTACTAGTTACTAGCAACAACCACATTAAATTAATTAATATGTCTAAACTTAAGTCGATAGGCTTAAATTAGGCACATACGTTTTATATTAATGTCTTTCCCTATAGTCTGTGCTTAAATTTAAGCCTATCGACATATTTAGACACAATAATTAATTTAATGTGGTTGTTGCTAGTATTTCTCTAAAAACAGTTTGAACTCGGATTCTATATATGCACATGCTTGTCGCTTAGAGTATTTCGCTGTTAAAGAAGCAGAAACAAAAGTAGCAGAGTAGCTTTGATTTTTTTTTTTAAATGGAGATCCCGTAGACATTGGTGATAAACATTCCCGGTTTCATCAAATTTTTCGTCGATAGCGCCGTCTCGCGTTACGATCACCCACTGATGCCTACATCAGAGGAAGTGCCAGTGGAGGGTGCCAAGTCAAGGGACATTGCCATTGATCTAGCGAAGGGCATATGGGATCGCCTCTTCCTGCCGAATGAGGTTATACCCCATGCTCACAGGTTGCCACTGCTTTTCTACTTCCACGGGGGTGGCTTCTGCTTCGGCTCTATTTCCTGGGAAAACTTTCACTTGCTCATTAGCGGCCTCGCCGGTAGGGCCCGTGTGCTGTTAATCTCCATCGACTATCGTCTGGACTAAACATCGTCTCCCCACTGTCTACAACGACTGCTGCCAAGCTGTCGAATGGGTCGTGTCCCTCGGTGGCAAGACAGAGCCTTGGCTTTAGTCGTACGGTGATTACTCGTGGTATTTCATGGCCGGGGAGAGTGCGGGCGACAATATTGTTCACACTGTCAGCTTGAGGACTGTTGTTCGAGACCTGGGGCCTCTCAACCTGAGAGGGCTCATTGTTATCCATCCCTATTTCAACAGCGAGGAGAGAATCAAAAGCAAGAAGGTAGCCTCCGAGGTCAATGCTACAGCGTTGGAATTACAAGACCTATTCTGAAGGCTATCCCTTCCCCCTCGCTCCGACCGTGATTACCCAACCTATAATCCCTAGGGGCCTCGATCCCTCGACCTCTGCGAGGTTCCACTGCCGCCTGAGCTGGTGCCTATAGCAGGGTTGGATCTGCTTAAAGAGAGTAGGCTACTATATTACGAGTTTCTACAAAGCTATAGGAACGAGGTGGAATGAGAGGTTCATGGATGTCATATATACTATCCACGGTGTGAGGCTACTCACCTCTTGGAGGACCGCATGTCACAGTTCACCCATTCTTTTGATGTGTGAGGAGTCAATACAGTACTAGGGACTCAGAGATGCAGCTGCTGCACCAATTTTTTTTGTCAAATTTAAAAAATAAACTTTATATTGTGCTTCAAATTCTCATAAAAGTTTGATCATTTACCAATGTTTTTTTAGTTTATTTTTTTCCGAGGGAAAAAGTTTAGCTTTATTGATAAAATCATATGATTCATTTGGGTGAAAACACGAAGCTAGGTAACACTTCCGTGAGAATCGGGTGCCTGAGAAACATAGCGGAAGTTATTCAGACGAATAACTATATTTATTCGACCGAATAACATTTTTATTTGGCTGAATAACTATAGTTATTCGGCCAAAGAATCGATCCTTTATTTGGTTGAATAATGTTTAACGGTGAACCATTAAAATGAATGGAGACATTGAATTTTTTTTTGCGTTTGGTTTTTTGGATGAACAACCTTTGCTGTAAATAATGGTTCCGTAACGAAAAATTATTATTGGGCCGAATAACTTTTGAGACTTGAAACCTACACAGTTTTCAGGATCCTCCATTTTTGGAAGGTAAAATGGATGTCTTACACTACAAATCAACTATCGGACTTGATGCCATTAGTTTCATCATTGAATCTAATTTCCGTAGGTATAGATTTTGTTGTGTATAGGTGAGATTCGATATTTTAAATTTTTTTGTTTCTTAACATGTGTCGAGTTTCGTTTCATCTCTTTCAAAATGTGGTGAAATGAAAAATATATAACTTCAAAAATACACCACCAAAAAAACTGAAACAAATATGGTGTCGTTAATTGGAGTGTCTAATTTAAAAGGGTATTCGTATATTTTAAAGTTTTATAGTCAATTGAGAGAAAAGTGGCGCAACCAAAAACATGTTGAAAATCGACAAGGTTTCCCCATTGATCGAATTAAAAAAATATTATAATTAGTATATAAATCCGTTGGTGACAAACTTATAGTCATCCTCTAGTATATTGTGTTTATATTGTCGTAGCATTTTTTTTTTTGCAAAACACAAGTTTAACAATGATTTTAGGGGCGCAACCAAGCATGACTATTTTTTAGTCCTTTCATTTTATAAGGACACGCTATCAAACATTTTCCAAATAGACATATCAAAGCTCAATAAAAAAATTTGAAAAATTTATGAATAGAAAGCTAACATAATTATATGAAAGTTTTGTTTTTACTTAAAAGTGAAATTCTAAACAAAAATATCACTTTTGTTTGCCCAAAATTGAAAAACATGAAAAAAAACAGATTTATTTTCTCATAAGACCCCCCAAAATAGACACCCATCTTAATGGATTCACCCATTTAGACATGTTTATACTTTCCATAATAGAGGTCTAAGATGTTCTTCCTGTAAGACCAATGTTCAGCTGTAAAAAGCTTCACTACTTGAAGAGCCTTCTATAATCATAAAACAGTGTAATAACTACACAAATACAAAACAAAGGAAGAAACTAGAGGTAAGAGCATCACAAATATGTCAAGATGCTATTAGACATATCCCTTTTGTCCATAAACCCTTCCGACAATAGTAGTCATCATTTATTGGAGAGTAGGCCTCTCTCATTGTTGTTCTCCCTGAAAGTGTGCTGGAAGACAAGCAGGATGAAAAGTGGTCTGGTCCTATCAATGGCCTTGTAGAAAGGAAGGAGAAACATGTTTCAAGGAGGCTTGATCAACTTGAGGCAATCGATAACCTATTTGAAGTCACCAAAAATCTGAAGATGTTGTACCCCATACCAGAAAGAGCTTCAATATGATGAGACAAGCTGAGAATTTAACAATATTATATGTCACATCACCAAGACCAACAATGAATTGGATTAAAAAGAGAGTTGGTAAGATGGATGAGCTCACCCGGGCCGCTGAACCTAGGCCTACCTTGTGAAGCTCCATCCACGAAGGCCCAAGGGTAAGAAGCATCCAATGGTGGAGGAGTGATGGAGCAAGCTGGTTTAATGGAGACCTCCTGTGGGAAAGATTTGAAAATACCATAACAACGTCCCTCAATAATTTGTGGCTAGCCAAATTATCCAAGAAACAAAAGCAGGAAGGGTAGCAAAGGAGCAACATCGAGACCATGTCAGCCATACATTATTGACATTGTTTCCAACCCAACAAACACCAGAGCTAGCAAGTGTAAGAGGTGAATCCATACATCACAGGCACATTGACAGGAGACAAATAAATGATCAATGGATTCTGCATTATTTTGGCATAGAGGACACCTATAGGGTTCGATGTAGAATGTGTGAACCAAGGTGTTCCAAACCTGTACCTTGCATTTCGGAATCTGTGAACCAATGTATTCAGTTTATTGGGTGGAAGACGCGCATTTTACACCAAGGAGAGATGTGTAATTCCTTCCTAGCTCATCCTAGAGGTGGATGTGTCATTTTTTAAAAATAATAAATTATTATAAAAATAAGATGTCTCCTCAAAATTTAAAACAATTACAACTACATATATATATAAGTACACAAATTAGATAAATCGAAATGTTTCTGCAAAATTTAAACTCTAAAAAAGGGTTTTTTCCTCGTGCTTAATAGAACTTCTTTTAAAATGGATCTATGTTAGTGTTTTAACTCAATAAAAACAAACTTTATTATTATTATAATATATAAAGATAGATATAAAGATGTATATATGAAAAAGAGATTGATCCATAAAGATGTAACTTCCTAAAATTAATTGATATTTAACCTAGTTGAAATCAAAACCCAAAGTCCAAAACCTAAAATAAATAAAATGCTTGCTTACCATAATAGTCATCTATATTCCATTTTTATTAGCCTATGAGACTCACACATGAACTTCGTAGGTGTAATATTGTTGCTCAAGAAAAATTGTTTATCTACATTAATGTGAAAACAAAAAATGCTACAGCACTTGACAAATTTGGCTGCTAGTGTGGTGAAGTTACAATTTGTTTATTTTAATTGTAAATTAAATGTAAATTACGATTCAGTATTTTAAAATATTTCTACGAAAATTTAACTTTTTATAATCATCCATTCAAAATAATACTTTCTAGATTTTATTTTGCATTATTATGTCAGAAATATAGATATACGGTGATGCATTTGTCTCTACTCAATATTACTTAAAATTTTCAAAATAATTAAAAACAGTTTTGTAACAGATA
Organism: Pseudotsuga menziesii; assembly: GCA_001517045.1. Classification (NCBI taxonomy): domain Eukaryota; kingdom Viridiplantae; phylum Streptophyta; class Pinopsida; order Pinales; family Pinaceae; genus Pseudotsuga; species Pseudotsuga menziesii. Next base: position 495,995 of record LPNX010642186.1, on the reverse strand, counting down.
AAAGTTGTTTTGTTATTATTAATTATTATTTATATGTAATCTATTTGGCCTTGTATTTTTTATGTTTTCCTCGACCGCGGGATGAGGGAGGGAAAGCAGTCATACGCCATTTTTGCCCTTATGTATTTAATGCTTTGCAGTTGACATTAATAAAAATCCTATGTCCTACGTCATCGTTGTCTCTTTGTATTTAATGCTTTGCAGATTACATTAACAACCGTCCTAAGTTCTAAGTCATCGTTGTCTCGACGGTGAAAGCTAACCATTGAGCTGCAGAGTCTTAAAGACTTTTCGCAGCTCATGGCTCCACCATAGTCCATCCATGCATCGTATGAGCATATCGAGTAGTAAACTCTCTATACCTGCAAGCGGGCGCGGAAGATTGTGAGCCAGATCATCCCATACAATCTGACAAATGGACTCTGCGTATATTGTGAGGCCCACCTGAGGAGGAAGTCTGTGATGAGGTAGCTAAGCAAAGCAACCAGTGATCCGCTGGTGCTGCTTATTTCTCTATGTATAAATCATTGTAAGAAGCATTGGAATGGGCCTTCTAAACATTCGTTCAGAGCGAGTAAAGGGGCAGCTCATTAGCCTAGTGCACGGTGTGGCTGTTGAGCTTGTCGAGGGCCAACTAGTCTCTGGCGACCTCCATTTCCACTTGCAAGCTAATTTCCATCCTGTTGTGTCGCACAGACTCCAGCTTCTAATGCAGATAAAATTTTGATGAAAGGTGACGAGGAAGGTGGCTGTGAAGCTGCGGGCTGCCGGATTATTTTTGAGCTAGATGAAAGGAATGAGATGGTCAAAATTGTGATCCAACCTGCTCATGCTTGAACTGGTCACTGTAGGGTTGTCTCATCTCATTAATTAGCTTCCATTTATGTCAATATGGCTCAGCACTCGACAACTCACATTCTCTGCAACTTTGGCATTTTTTTCTTATATGAATGTCGATAGTGTTTTCAGTGTTTCTCTCTTCTTTCATTCGACGCCCGTCTTATCCCTGTTGAATTTAATGTATTCTTTGTCAACTGTAATGTGTTACATTGGGCCTATGTAACATAAAGTTTATGCATACAATGAATATATCGATGTTTTGATAATTTTCTATCAAATATATTTGATAATGTTGTGTTGTGCCCCTGCTCAACAGCCTTTTAAAATCATTATTTCATCAAACAAAATCCCATTTTGTTTGATGAAATGTTTAAATTTTAAAGGGACAAATTCAATGAATTTCCAGCTACTGAAAGGGTGGTTTTTCTTGGGCTACTGATTTGTTGAAATTTAACATTTTAAATAACCTTTGCAAATTATATTGAATGAACGAAATCACTACTTCAAAGTTATTGTTTTGGATGGATTTATACTAGGAAAGTTAAAGCATGACTCTTAATGATTCCTATACCTGCATCTAACCCTAGTCATGTATGTTATCCAAAACATTAGAGATTTATTTTATTGATTTCGTTACCATAATTATTTATGAGGTCGCATTATTATGATTTTCATGCGTAGTCCGAGTAATGGTTGTCGAAGTTCAGATGTTTGTAACTCCGAAGAACCCTAGACTTATGTCTCATGGGCCTTATCCTAAGTTTGCAAGACATCGTTGATTTTGATTGATTTTCATATGGTCATATTTCAAGGTGCAATTGCATGGTTTGTGATTATATTTTATCATCTGCCACCTTTACAAGATAAGTTGAATCCATTATAGGGGTGCATACATTATGGTTATTGCCGGGTTGATTTATGTCGCATCTTATATCCCGATTCACCTATCGTGAAGCCACCATGCTATCACGACTCTGGTACTTAACCTGTCAATCACATTAAGTTTTGGGACATAGCCTCTGTCGTGGCTGCTTGGCAACATACCACCTGTTAGATGTACAGCGAAGGGTCTTCCATCGTTTAAATCAGGGTAAATTATGATAATATCAGTTGTCCAGGGTCTTCGACCATCATTTGTGTCATCAATCGATTACCACTCCGAGTGCCGATGCTTTCGTTCATGCCAGACTCGTGAGGGTATAACCTACGGCTATGTATGGCTGATTCTGTTCATCACCTGGTTTTGCTTAGCCTTCATCCCAAGTGCTCACGATCTCGTGTTCTATCTCTGGCCGAAATCTGGTACCTATTTTGCGTGCGGTTACGCACTTGGACTCGGATAGTAATGGCACCTGTAGTAAGGGTTGAACCCTGTGAAATGACCTTGTTAAATTCGAACCCTGAGCTCGCAGTAAAAGTCGAGGATATAGGATGGATGCCGTTCTTGAAGAAATTATCTGATTCTAATCCTGAAGTTACTAGGGTTTTTGCTCTCTCCCTAGTTGATTTTCAAGCAGAAGTTGGTGATCTTCGGTTTCGGGTCGATGAACGGTCAATAGCAGTCGCAACAGGTTTGTCCCTTACTGGTGAGAGATGGTTTAAGTACCAGAAGATGAATATAACAGAATGGCGGCAATTACTTAAAAACCCTGCTCAGGAAGTCTCTTTTCGAACTGGAGTGGCCTGTAAGTATTTTAAGAAAGAATGGTGTCCTGTTCTCGACCTAATCCACAGGTATCTAACATGCGAAGGTCGGTTATCGTCAGCGTATGTATATCACCTTCGGCTTATGTCTGTGTTTCTAGGGTTTCCATTGAATTTGCCTTATTATCTTTTACATAGCCTGTTCAAGATGTCTAATGCTATTAAGAAAGGCCCTAAACATTTCAGTCGCAGCCTCTTTCATCATGGTTTGGTTCGCATGTTGATTGATAATGAGTTGTTGAAGTTGGGTCGGTCCTAGGATGATTTTGTAGAGTCCAGTGGTTTTTCTGCATTCTGTCACTGTATGTTTGATAACCCTGATGATTGCAAAAGGCATAAAGATCTGATTTCGGTCTTAGTTCCTTCTCTACGCAAACCTCTGTCGAGTCCTGGACGTATGAGCCCTGAATCATGCAAAGATCCCACGGCCGATTCAGTGAAGAACCCTGATACTCCTTTAAGTTCGAAGCGTGTAAGGAGAGTCTCATCTTTGTCACCAATTACACCCCAAAACAGCATTGATAAAATCGGTCGTGGGAGAGATAGACCAAGCGCCAAGTTGGTTGGCAGATTCACCCGAAGTATGGCGAAAACTAACTCTGTCAAAACCCCTGTAGTTGATAAGGTTCAGGTGGAGACTGTTGTTTTGGATGATGAGGAATTGGATTTCCCTTTTCCTGATAATGATAATGCTGTTCACCTTGTAGCTGTTCCAAACTCTGTCAATGAGATTCCTCCCGTGGTTGATAATGACATCCCTGTGCTCGATAAAGAGGTGCCAGTAGATTCCGTTGTCAACGTTTCGATTAAATAAAAGGATGTGCGCGCAAATTCACCTGGTGTGTATTGTGTAACAGACATGGCTCACCCTTTGTTCATTAATTGTCTGCTAGACAAAATTCGTAACATGGAAGAAAGGGTTGATGAGATGGCAGGAAATCATGAACTGATCAAGGCTGATAACGCTAGGTTAAAGGAGAAAATTGATGAGAATGATCAACAGCTCCTCTGACTGAGAAATCATAAGAATAAATTAATCAAGAGAGTTCTCAAGCTTCAGGATGAAAATGACAAGAATGACGAAAAGGTTCGTGAGCTTAACGCTCAGATTGCACTCATGCAATTCAGGGCTCCTTCGCCGAGTCATTCTAGTGGGGTCAATATTCAAGTTTTTAATGCGCCGGTTAATTTGTGATTATGCTGGATCTATTTGGTGTCAGGTTTTAGTTTTGAATTTTGATGATCTTTGTACAGGTATTTATTTATTTTATTATTTTCCGTTTATTATTTAGTATTTATTATTTCGATTTGTGTTATGTTTTAATTCCATTATTTGATTTACTGCAGGCGATATGGTTGCTGTTTGTATCCGGATTTTGATGACTGTCTGTTTTGGCATGATCCCACATCAATCGGAACAAATCAAATACCAAGCTTTCCAAGTGTTGTTTTATCACTGGAGTTTTTGATTTCCATGGATCGTCTTGATGATTTACTTATGTGGAAAAATGACATGTGCTACTTGTCATTTTTAATTAGAAATTAGTTGGATGATTCGATTTCGGCTATCTCTAGTTTCTAGGATGTTTATTTTTGAAAAACATGTATTTAAGGATAGATAGTTGATGGAAAAGGGGTCAATAATTATTGGAAGGGAAGAGACAAGACTGGGTTTGATGTGCTTGCGACTCTAGGCAGCTACCTGTCTGCAGCCACATTTTGTTGAACCAGTGATATTTTAATATATGTTTACTGTTTGCATACTGGGCATATACTCTTGATATTTGTTAGTTTTGTAATTTCCTTTCTATTTCATTCATGTTTGTTATTATTCTCTACAGAATTTTACAAATATCCATCTCTCGTATGATTATCGATTTTCATGTTTTCGATTTTGCTGATGTATCATGTTGTATAATTGACGATCGATATTGTTATTTATATGATAGGTGATCATTACTGTATGGTTTTGATGAATGTTTAAACTTCTTTAAATGTTATTAAAGTGCAGCCATGCGGTATTTCTATTGGCATAAATTGATTTCATGGTTAATTTCTTTCATTGCTCCTGATCGGGATAGGAAGTAGGTTAGGATTATACTTTGTTTAATTTCTAAAACAATAATCTATTTGAATAAGATCCCTCTTTATGAATTACATTCAGTTGATTTCTTTTGTAATTATTGTACAATGTGTATATACCACGCATGTATAAAGTATTATCTATGTGTATATTTGTGTTTCGGCTTCTGTATTTATAATTCACTGACTTAAGCCAATTAGATCTGATTGTCTGACATTCTGTAATACATAACTTGAGTTAACATTTGTAAATCATAAAGATAGGTTCGACTTACCATCAGTAGTGTTAACTTCATCATTAGGCTTTTAGAATTTCAGGCTAACAGAGCCTTTAAACCTGTCGGGAACGACTATCCCAAACAGCTTGGAGCCTGCTCTAAGGATCTCGGTCTGGGTCGTTTTCCCCCGTTGCGTGCATAGTCAAATACGCACGTCAAAAATGGCGCTAGAAGGAGGGCCAGCGTAAGCAAATGGCTGATGAGAACAACTCTGTTAACAAAACTAATCAGCCTACCACCCCTCAAATACAGTATACTACACAACCACGTACTGGCCAGTCATCACGACTAGTTGGGTCTCCATTGACTGACTCTGTTAGAAATCTTATATCTCAGTTTAATGCTAGCAGTGCTCACAGTCCTAAAAATTCGGATCTATTAGAGGAAGCCATAAACGAATCCCAAAGAATCTTAACAAGATCTTATTCGAACATCACTGGGCGTCAGCCCATTGAGATACCTCTCCCACAGATTACCCGTCCCCGTACTCGTTATACTGAGCCCATTTTGGAAGAACAAGAGCATCTTGTAAGTGCATTCCCTGATCCTCAGGTACGACATCTGTCATCAGGTGTCAACCAACCCTCATCCTCTACAAGACCAACTCCATCAGGAGGTTCTGGTCAGCCACCATCGCCACCCCATTCACCTCGTGTCCCTCAAAATCCACCGTCACCGCCTCCTACACCAAGGAACATGGCAGGTGTAAACGCTAATCCAAATGATAATATGCCTTGGATGGCTCAGGATGCAGTTGCTGTTCCAGGCATTCAGCATCCTTTTCCCAAACACCCTGAGAAGCTGTTGCCTAAATTCAACCCTGAGTCAAATGAACCGGCTGAAGATCATGTCAAAAAGTTTATGCTGGCAGTTCGACTCTTAGATGTTGAACATGAAGATGTAGTATGTCGACTTTTCCCTTATACATTTGAGGGTAAAGCTTCGACATGGTACTTTTCACTTACAGCTGGTTCCATTACTAGCTGGAATGATTTTGACCTTGCATTCATGAACAAATTTGGAGATGACAAGACTCCAGCTATCCTAGTGTCAGAATTATCTAGAATTCGCATTGAGCCCAAAGAAAAAGTTAAATATTTTAACCAGCGTTTTCTAACTTTAAGAAACAGGATTTTCGCTACTTCAAGGCCGACTGAGGATGTTACTGTTGAATTTTACACCTCAGCCTTGCCTGGAAAAATAGTTGTCTTTGTCAGACAAAAGGCCAAACTTACCCTAGCTGAAAAATTCGAAGAAGCAATTAAAGTTGAAAAGGATGTGACTGCCACAAAAGAAAATCCTGGAGTAGATACCGATGCCGCATCTTCTTCTCGCAAGAAGACTGACAGTCCTGCCAAAAATGCTACAAGTTCTGACAAGAAAGGCCAAGATGCCTTAGATTTTGACAGTCTATAAAGAGTTATTAAAAAACTGTCTAATGAAATCATAGACTTAAAAAAGGGTACTTCTGATAATACCACAAACAAAGAACCACCAAAACAATTCTTCAGGAGGCCTTTTCAAAATCTAGCTGCGAAGCAAATTCTACCCTCTGAAGCTAACAGCGTTGAGGAAATTAATAGTTTTCTCAAATCAATCATTTCAGATCTAGAAACAACTACTGAAAATGAAACTCAGTCTTCTGGACAGATTTCTCAAGATAAACAAAACATAACTGATGGCAATGATGATAAACCACCCCATGTCATCAGTCATTTCTGGGATACCTCAGAATTAACTAATGACGAAGAAGTGGCTGTTGTCAATGTAAATCAGCACCAGTATAACACCAGAAGTAAGAAAGAACAGCCTCCAACTAAACCTGCCACAACTGTTACAGATAATAGTTCAGCTATAAAAAACAAAGATCATCCTGCAAATAATAAATCTGCACACTCCATTGAGTTAGAATGCGACCTGATTGAAGACTTAAAGAAAAGTAGAGCCAATATCTCTCTATATGAACTCATAAAGATATGTGTAATTCGAGATAAAATGGTGCAAGGTGTTTGCCCAACCAAATCTGGTAAGACTCCTTCCAATCAAAATAGCTCTGTTAATAACAAAGATAATCCACAGAAGTCTTGAGTCAACGCATCCTCCATAGGCAAGAAATCTGATTCTTCAACCCCACCTTTTTTACTTACATTTGAAATATTTAATCGCAAAGTACATAACTGTATGATAGACTCAGAGGCATCTAAAAATGTAATGCCTTACTCTGTATGTAAAAAACTTAATGCTGTCCCTGAACCTTGCGATACCAGTATTGTACAACTCGATCGTTCAAACGTAAAAGTAATAGGTAAATTAAAGGAGGTGTTGATAAGGTTATCTTCTAATCCTCAAGTCCATTTTATTATCGATATAATTGTTGCAGACATCCCAGAAGCGTATGGTTTATTCCTTAGCAGGGATTGGTCACAAAAACTCGATGGATATTTTGCGACAGACTGGTCGCATTTGTGGATACCTCATAAGGGTCGTCCGAATAAGATCAGAATCGATCGAGAACGGCATATGAAGCATACTGTCACTGAAATCGATGATTCAAATGAACCAGTCTTGTTCATTGATACCATAATGGGTAACTATATGGCTGATTCATTCTTTGGGAATTTCGAATCTGAAATGTCAGAGATTCCAGATTCAAATCAGCAGTCTGAAATTTGTCATTTTACACAAGTTCCAGCTGAAATTCCATTGCCACATACATCACAGTTAGATCTCAATGAAGGTCTTTGGTCTCTTTATTTTGACGGTTCCAAGTCAAAAGAAGGTGCTGGTGCAGGTTGTTTGCTGATAGATCCTTATGGGAAAAGATACTTCATTACTTGTAGGTTATAATTCGATTGCACCAATAACATCGCAGAATACGAAGCCCTGATTCAAGGGATGAAAAAAGCGATTGACTTGGGTGCCAGAGCTCTGGTAGTCTTAGGTGATTCTGAGATCATTGTTCGACAGGTACATGATACAATACATTGTATTGTTGGACACCTGAGAAACTATCAGGCTGAGGTATGGAATTTACTATCAGCATTTGAAGCATTTAACATAAGTTCCATCCCACGTTATCTGAATCAGGAAGCTGATCTTCTAGCTAATGTTGCCTCAAGATTAATTCCATCTGAAAGAATGCTTACTGATTCTTTCTCAGTTGAATTGCTTTTTAGGCCTTCTATACCTGACAACATAGCAAATTGGAGAGTCTTCAATGACGATGAACAGTTGATCGATTTTCTGACCTTGAAGGATACTTTTAAGGATGTCGTCTGTGACGAAATGACTCACGATGAGGATCTGCATAATTTTGTGATAATCCATAAGCCTTGCTCAATTCAAGAATCTCTCAATCAAGTTAGCCATTTTCCTAGGTCAGTAATCAAACTTGAGAAATTATATGACTTAAAGGATAAATTCAAATCTGCGCGGAATTGTAAAACTAATAGCTCCATCATGCAATCTGACATTATAAATCTAGGTACAGAAAACAACCCTCAATGTGTAAACTTGGGCAGTACCTGTACTTCCCAGGAAAAAGTAGCCTTTATTAAACTTTTCAATGAGTTCAAAGACATATTTGCATGGACCTATGATGACTTGAAAACATTCGACCCTAATATAATGCAGCATGTCATTCCTATGAAACCAGACGCTAAACCTTTTCAGCAAAAATTGAGGAAAATGCATCCCAGCCTAGAACCAGCAGTCAAGAAGGAGCTGAATAAACTCCTTGCCACTAGAATTATTTTCCCGGTTTGACATACATAGTGGGTGGCCAATCTTGTCCCCGTCAGAAATAAAAATGGTGATATCAGGTTATGTGTCGATTTCCGGAACCTGAATAAGTTTTCAGATAAAGACAATTATATTGTTCCTACAATGGAGAAAATATTGCAGCAGGTCTCTAGATCTGAGATGTTTTCACTCCTAGATGGCTTTTCAGGGTACAACCAAGTGTTGGTATCCAAAGCTGACCAGTTGAAAACAACCTTTAGGACTCCTTGGGGAACCTATGCCTATAGGAAGATGCCATTTGGTCTCATAAATGCCGGAGCAACATTCCAAAGAGCAATGGATATCGCTTTCAGAGGTTTGATTGGTAAGTTTGTTGTTATTTATCTTGATGATATTACTGTCTTTTCGAAAAATAGGACTGATCATATAACTCATCTCAGGAGAGTTTTCGAGTGTTGCAGGAAGTATGGGATTTCGTTAAATCCTAAGAAATCTATCTTTTCAGTTACAGAAGGTAAGTTGCTGGGTTTTGTTGTTTCTAAACAAGGCATTAATATTGACCCAGAATGTACTCGTGCTATATATCAAATTTCGATGCCTCACTCGAAAAATTCTATGCAGTCCTTTCTTGGAAAGATAAATTTTGTTTCTAGGTTTATTCCTAGGTTTACTGAAATCGTTAGGCCACTACAGAAAATGATCAGAAAAGATGCTGAATTTAAATGGTTTTCGGATGAGAGGAAATCTTTTCATGGCATCTTAAAAGCTATAGCTGAAGCCCCTATGTTAACTAGCCCATATTTTTCTAAACCTTTCATTTTGTACACGTTTGCTTCTGATTCTTCATATGCTACTGTTCTGACACAGAAAAATCAGGAAAATAACGAAGCTCCTATCGATTTTACGAGTTATGGTTTGAACGGGGCAGAACTGAATTACCCAGAAGTAGAAAAGCAAGCTTTCGTTGTTTTCAAACCTGTCAAACATTTCAAGCCTTACTTGCTAAAGTCCCACACCAAAGTCATTGTACCATATTCTGCAGTTAGAAATATTTTGGTGCAGAAAGATCTTGGTGAAAAACGAGCACATTGGGTCACCACACTTCAGGAATATGACCTGGAAATAAAACCTTTAAAGATTGTCAAAGGACAAGGTTTCTGCAAGTTAGCAGCTGGGTCTGCAGACAGTTCTGAATCAGATCTGCACTTCTTCAGCGAGCCTTCTTTATTTGAAAGGGAAGTTTTTTCGATCACTACTCCTCCTGATTCTTGGTATAATGATATTAAGTTATTTTTATTACACGGGAATGCCCCGGAACATTTAGACCCACGTAATAAAAGAGCTTTAAGATTGAGATTTTCTCTTTATCAGCTCATTGATAATATTTTTTTTAGAAATAATTTCGAAGGAGTATTCCTTCGTTGTCTAGAAAGGAATGAGGCTGATAATGTGTTATCTCAATTACATGCAGGACCAGCCGGAGGACACTTTATCGGTGAAACTACTGCTCATAAGATATTTAAAGTTGGTTACTGCTGGCCCACATTGTTTAAAGATGCATATGCTTTCGCCAGGAAGTGCGAAGAGTGTCAAAGAGCAGGAGGCAGATTGAAAAAGGCAGCATTACCCCTCCAGTCAGTTATTATTGAAGTTCCATTTCAGCAATGGGGTCTAGTTATTGTTGGCCCAATCACACCAGCTTCTTCACAGTAGCATAAATACATCCTCACAGCCATCGACTACTTCACTCGATGGGTTGAATCCATCCCTTTGCGAGTAGTCAATTCATATAAGGTGATATCTTTCCTGGATTCTTTTATTATCACTAGATTTGGTATTCCTGAGTCTTTAATCTTTGATAATGTGACTTATTTTTCTTCTGTTAAATTGACTGAGTATGCATTGGAAGAGGGAATAAAATTAAAATATTCTGCTAATTATTACCCCCAGGGTAATCGGTTAGCAGAATCGTCTAATAAAAATCTGATCAAGATTCTGAAACGTACTGTGGCTAACCATCATAGGTATTGGCATACTGCTCTATCAAGCGCCTTGTGGGCTGACAGGGTGACCCCCAAAGCTGCTATAGGAAACTCTCCCTTTTTCCTGGTGTATGGCAAGGAAGCTATTTTTCCTCCTCATCTGTTCCTACCTTCCTTACAGCTTTCCTATTCAGTGCAGGAAGCACCGTGCTCAGCTATGGAGCATCGAATTAACACCTTGCATAAATTAGAGGAAGATAGGGAGACGGCTAAGAAGAAGTTTGAAAAACACCAGCACACTGTGAAGCATTGGTTTGACCTCAGAAAGTCAGTCAGTCGGGATCTGGAAGTAGGTGACTTAGTATTGAAATGGGACAAGGAACATGAAGATAAAGGAAAACATACGAAGTTCCAATGCCTGTGGCTAGGACCATTTATTATTACAGAAAAACTTGGTCCCAACACTTTCAGGTTCCAAACATTGGAAGGTGAGGTTGATGACCTTCCAGTAAATGGTCACCTAATCAAGAGATATTTTTGTTGATCCTCCTCAAGGGATCATCTTGTATATACCTAGTGTGGTGTGCTTGCTTGAAAGATCTGATTTTATTTGCTTTTGATTTGTTTGCATTTTTCCATATTATTTGCTGTTTTGTTTGTGTGTTTTGAACCTGACAGATTCATCAAACATCAAACTGATAACCCATTTTGAGTTCTGTAATTCATCTAGAAATCATGCACAAAGGCATTACTATTCTGGAAACTGTCATTCTGTTTTACTTCTTGAATAGAGAATGGTATTTTCATTGTTCTGGATATTACCAGCAACTTTTAAAACATATTAATATTAATTAATTATATCAGTTTCTGCAAAATTTGTCTGAAGAGATTAGGGCAGTGCTTGGTAAATTCATCTGTTTAGATCTCTTACGCCATCCCGTTTTGTAAAGAGAACCAGATTTGCCTCCCTATCTGCTAAGATAATCTCATTTGGGATTAACAATAATTACGGTCTGGACAAAGATGGACTTGAACATCTGCAAAAAACTGTCTGAAGGATAGAAGGTCTCGTGATGAGCCGATCTGTTCAGGATCATAGGTTTACATCCAGTAACATTGTCGTCTCTCGTCATCAAGCCTGGGCAATGACCCTTGGATATAAAAATATGAGGGGTGAAAGGTCTCATCATGAGCCGGTTCATTTTACTGGAATGTAGATTGGTGACTAACATGGTTACTATCGGGTTACCAAGCCTGAATCATGGCCTTCATGACTAATGAAATTATAAATAATAATAAAAAAAGAAAAAAAGAAAACAATGGTAACAGTTCATCTTTCCCAGACTTGTAGACTTTTAACTAGCAGATGGGATACTGGAATTCTGTGGGTTTTAAAGCAACCCTGTCGAGGATATGGACGCCTGCTGGCAGCAGGGATATGCTTATGGTATTGAGGTTTTATTCTTTAAGACTAAACCATTTGTTGTTTTACTCTTTAAGCACTGATTTTGTTGGAAACCTGATTTATATTAAATGAGTAAATGAAGCTGCGATCCTCTGGTAATGTTTAGAACTGTGAAATACCTGAATCTGTTTGAGATGATAAAATAGTGTTATCTGTGCAATGGCTCATATTAAGTATTTAATTTCTTTGCTTGCATGATTTCAGGTAAATGAACAGAGATAACTGTTTTGTCCAGCAAGTCGCCATCTGTTGTGCCAATGCTCAACAGCCTTTTAAAATCATTATTTCATCAAACAAAATCCCATTTTGTTTGATGAAATGTTTAAATTTTAAAGGGACAAATTCAATGAATTTCCAGCTACTGAAAGGGTGGTTTTTCTTGGGCTACTGATTTGTTGAAATTTAACATTTTAAATAACCTTTGCAAATTATATTGAATCAACGAAATCACTACTTCAAAGTTATTGTTTTGGATGGATTTATACTAGGAAAGTTAAAGCATGACTCTTAATGATTCCTATACCTACATCTAACCCTAGTCATGTATGTTATCCAAAACATTAGAGATTTATTTTATTGATTTCGTTACCATAATTATTTATAAGGTTGCATTATTATGATTCTCATGCGTAGTCCGAGTAATGGTTGTCGAAGGTCAGATGTTTGTAACTCCGAAGAAGCCTAGACTTATGTCTCATGGGCCTTATCCTAAGTTTGAAAGCCATCGTTGATTTTGATTGATTTTCATATGGCCATATTTCAAGGTGAAATTGCATGGTTTGTGATTATATTTTATCATACGCCACATTTATAAGATAAGTCGAATCCATGATAGGGGTGCATACATTATGGCTATTGCCGGGTTGATTTATGTCGTAGCTTATATCCCGATTCGCCTATCGCGAAGCCACCACGCTATCATGACTCTGGTACTTAACCTGTCAATCACATTAAGTTTTGGTATGTAGCCTCTGTCGTGGCTGCTTGGAAACAGACCACCTATTAGACGTACAGTGAAGGGTCTTCCATCATTTAAATCAGGTTAAATTATGATAATATCAGTTGTCCAGGGTCTTCGACTGTCATTTGTGTCATCAATCGATTACCACTCCGAGTGTCGATGCTTTCATTCATGCCAGACTCGCAAGGCTATAACCTACGGCTATGTATGGCTGATTCTGTTCATCACCTGGTTTTGCTTAGCCTTGATCCCAAGTGCTCACGATCTTGTGTTCTGTCTCTGGCCAAAATTTGGTACCTATTTTGCATGCAGTTACGCACTTGGACTCGGATAGTAATGGCACCTGTAGTAAGGGTTGAACCCTGTGAAATGACCTTGTTAAATTCGAACCCTGAGCTCACAGTAAAAGTCGAGGATATAGGATGGATTTCGTTCTTGAAGAAATTCTCTGATTCTAATCCTGAAGTTACTAGGGTTTTTTCTCTCTCCCTGGTTGATTTTCAAGCAGAAGTTGGTGATGTTCGGTTTCGGGTTGATGAACGGTCAATAGCAGTCGCAACAGGTTTGTCCCTTACTGGTCAGAGATGGTTTAAGTACCAGAAGATGAATATAACAGAATGGCAGCAATTACTTAAAAACCCTTCTCAAAAAGTCTCTTTTCAAACTGGAGTGGCCCGTAAGTATTTTAAGAAAGAATGGCGTCCTGTTATCGACCTAATCCACAGGTATCTAACATGCGAAGGTCGGTTATCGTCAGCGTATGTATATCACCTTCGGCTTATGTCTGTGTTTGTAGGGTTTCCATTGAATTTGCCTTATTATCTTTTACATAGCCTATTCAAGATGTCTAATGCTATTAAGAAAGGCCGTAAACATGTCAGTCACGTCCTCTTTCATCATGGTTTGGTTCGCATGTTGATTGATAATGAGTTGTTGAAGTCGGGTCGGTCCTGGGATGATTTTGTAGAGTCCAATGGTTTTTCTGCATTCTGTCACTGTATGTTTGATAACCCTGATGATTGCAAAAGGCATAAAGATCCGAGTTCGGTCTCGGTTCCTTCTCTGCACAAACCTTTGTCAAGTCCTGGCCGTATGAGCCCTGAATCATGCAAGGATCCCACGACCGATTGAGTGAAGAATCCTGATACTCCTTTAAGTTCGAAGCGCGTAAGGAGAGTCTCATCTTTGTCACCAATTACACCCCACAACAACATTGATAAAATCGGTCGTGGGCAAGATAGACCAAGCGCCAAGTTGGTTGGCAGATTCACCCGAAGTATGGCGAAAACTAACTCTGTCAAAACCCCTGTAGTTGATAAGGTTCAGATGGAGACTGTTGTTTTGGATGATGAGGAATTGGATTTCCCTTTACCTGATAATGATAATGTTGTTCACCTTGTAGTTGTTCCAAACTCTGTCAATGAGATTCCTCCCATGGTTGATAATGACATCCCTGTGCTCGATAAAGAGGTGCCAGTAGATTCCGTTGTCAACGTTTCGATTAAAGAAAAGGTTGTGCGCGCAAATTCACCTGGTGTGTATTGTGTAACAGACATGGCTCACCCTTTGTTCATTAGTTGTCTCCTAGACAAAATTTGTAACATGGAATAAAGGGTTGATGAGATGGCATTAAATCGTGAACTGATCAAGGCTGATAACGCTAGGTTAAAGGAAAAAATTGATGAGAATGATCAACAACTCCTCCGACTGAGAAATCATAAGAATAAATTAGTCAGGAGAGTTCTCAAGCTTCAGGAGGAAAATGACAAGAATGATGAAAAGGTTCGTGAGCTTAACGCTCATATTGCACTCATGCAATTCAGGGCTCCTTCGCCAAGTCATTCTAGTGGGGTCAATATTCAAGTTTTTAATGCGCTGGTTAATTTGTGATTATGCTGGATCTATTTGCTATCAGGTTTTAGTTTTGAATTTTGATGATCTTTGTACAGGTATTTATTTATTTTATTCTTTTCTGTTTATTATTTAGTATTTATTATTTCGATTTGTGTTATGTTTTAATTCCATTATTTGATTTACTGCAGGCGATATGGTTGCTGTTTGTATCCGGATTTTGATGACTGTCTGTTTTGGCATGATCCCACATCAATCAGAACAGATCAAATACCAAGCTTTCCAGGTGTTGTTTTATCACTGGAGTTTTCTATTTCCATGGATCGTCTTGATGATTTACTTATGTGGAAAAATGACATGTGCTACTTGTCATTTTTAATTAGAAATTAGTTGGATGATTCGATTTCGGCTATCTCTAGTTTCTAGGATGTTTATTTTTGAAAAACATGTATTTAAGGATAGATAGTTTATGGAAAAGGGGTCAATAATTATTGGAAGGGAAGAGACAAGACTGGGTTTGATGTGCTTGCGACTCTAGGCAGCTACCTATCTACAGCCACGTTTTGTTGAACCGGTGATATTTTAATATATGTTTACTATTTGCATGCTGGGCATATACTCTTGATATCTGTTAGTTTTGTCATTTCCTTTCTATTTCATTCATGTTTTTTATTATTCTCTACAGAATTTTACAAATATCCATCTCTCGTATGATTATCGATTTTCATGTTTTCGATTTTGCTGATGTATCATGTTGTATAACTGATGATCGATATTGTTATTTATATGATAGGTGATCATTACTGTATGGTTTTGATGAATGTTTAAACTTCTTTAAATGTTATTAAAGTGCATCCATGTGGTAGTTCTATTGGCATAAATTGATTTCATGGTTAATTTCTTTCATTGCTCCTGATCGGGATAGGAAGTAGATTAGGATTATACTTTGTTTAATTTCTAAAAAAATAATCTATTTGAATAAGATCCCTTTTTATGAATTACTTTCAGTTGATTTCTTTTGTAATTATTGTACAATGTGTATATACCACGCATGTATAAAGTATTAGCTGTGTGTATATTTGTGTTTCAGCTTCTCTATTTATAATTCACTGACTTAAGCCAATTAGATCTGACTGTCTGACATTCTGTAATACATAACTTGAGTTAACATTTGTAAATCATAAAGATAGGTTCGAACTACCATCAGTAGTGTTAACTTCATCATTAGGCTTTTAGAATTTCAGGCTAACAGAGCCTTTAAACTTGTCGGCAACGACTATCCCAAACAGCTTGGAGCCTGCTCTAAGGATCCCGGTCTGGGTCCTTTTCCCCCATTGCGTGCATAGTCAAATACGCACGTCAACATGTTGGTATTATGCATATCCAAAAAAAATCTGGATGGAAGCCATTCATGCCCATTAATATCACTAACATGGCTGGTGGGGTGCCAATAATACATATCTGTCAAGTTCATCCAAGAAACATTTCCTCGTCTTATATCTTCAAAATGCCAGCGAAAAATGAATAGTTGTGTTGCGTTTTGCTGATGAGACCACCTCATTTCAGATCAATAAATTCTATTAAAAACTTATTCATAGTGGCTTGAAACATTTAAAAGATTTTTATTATACTTTGTTAAGGGAATGAAAACCTTAAGAGAGGGAGGCCTTTTAATAAGTAAATCCTCCTTTCATTTCTATGCTTCACATTTTCTTTAGAAGAACTACCATTTCCTTAATTGAGTATTGGTTCCTTTTTGGGGAACAAGAACTTAGGAAAATGTCATGAGAGGGAAATGGAGTTATATGTAAGTCTTTTAAATGTGATACTTAGTGGGAGACTAAAGTATGAGGGATTAATAAAGAAAAAGGGTAACAAAGGGATATTAAAATGGAAATAAGATGGATATGGGTATGAATTGAGGGTAGGAAAATAAGATGAAAGGATATGGAATTAAAGAAAGGGTAATAAAAATTAAAGAAAAAGGATAATAAAAAGGGTAAAAAGGGAGACTTTAATCAATTATATTTTTAAATGGGAATGTTTCTTAATTTTTGGATCTTGGACCTAATGAGACGATGCTAATAGGTATGATTAATAGATTTATGGATGGACTCAAACTTCATGAATTTTAGGTGACAAGACGTTATAGGCCTTTACTCGTCGAATTTTGATAGACTGCCAAAAAGGTCAAATGGATTCAGAATTTGGGAAACAAAATATGGAGGCAATTAGCATGGAGACCTCAACATAATGACATGAAAATATTGACATGACAATGTAGATAAAATGACTTTGGGAAAATGTTCAGTAGGTTTGCCTTTGGCATTATGCTTCAACCTCTTGGAAGCATGTCGATGTTGAACATCAACACTAGCTATTTGCCATGCATCTTACCTAGGTGAATCTTTCTCTGTCTGTAGATTTGATGTCTTATGTTTTCAACTGTTGATCTCGATTACTATTTACCCTTATATTTTCATTCTTGCTATATTATCCAACTTCATCCTTCCTGCAAATCTTAGTAGTGAATCCCTTCACAACCGTAGATCCATCATATCTTCTTTTACCACTGTAGATATTTTTCCCAACTTACTGTTAGCCTTTCACATAATAACTAAACTGCACCTTTCATTAGCAGATTGGCAACCGACCCTTGATCTCCTCCTTCATAAACCTCAATCGTCGATCAATCTTAGCCTTTAAACATTCTTCCCAGATCCAGTTGTGCAAACAGTGTGCATCTTTCTCCAGCGAAATCAACCTCCATTATAGATGCGCATATACAGAAGACAAAATGTGCATATACGGAAGGCATATATGGAAGGCAAAATGCACATTTTTTCCTTTAAAAAATGTGTATTTTTCCTTCCGTATATGCACATTTGTCTTTCTATATATGTGCATTTCTATCTTCTATATATGTGCATATATAGAAAAGAGCTTCCATAAATGTGCATATACGAAAGGCATAAATGTGCATATATGGAAGAGAGCTTCTATATATGCGCATTTCTACCTTTCGTAAATGTGCATATACAAAAGGAAAAATGCGCATATACGAAAGACATTAATGTTCATATGTGGAAGAGAGCTTCCGTATATGCGCATCTTGCCTTCTGTAAATGCGCATTTACGGAAGGCAAAATGCGCGTATATGAAAGCTCTCTTCTGTATATGCACATTTTTCCTTCCATATATGTGCATATACAAAAAAGAGCTTCCATATATGCACATTTTTACTTCCGTAAATGCGCATTTACGGAAGGAAAAATGCACATATACTGAAGCTGTCTTTCATATATATGCACGTTTATGCCTTCCGTATACGCAAACTATGCAGTTTTTCCTTCCATATATGGCATTTATAGAAGCTCTCTTCTGTATATGCACATATATGGAAGATAGAAATGCATATATACGAAAGAGAGCTTCTGTATATATGCATTTTTCCTTCTGTATATGCCACTTTTAGCACATAAGGCCCAAGTTTCACCGACTAGCCATGGTCAATGAAACATAACCTATACCAAGTGTTCAAAACCTCCCTATGGTTCCCATATACCAAGTCAGAAGTAGATTATATTCTCAAGAAACCATTGGTGGTGGTATAAGGCATTATTCTTCGAGTTGGATGCCCAAAAGTTTATTTTAAGTCACAAGAGTTGAGTTTCCTCCATTAACAATGTCCATGAAGCCACAACCTATCATTGTAACTGAAAACCTTCTAATGGTGCATGTATTTCCACTAAATGACAAAGATACCATAAATAAGTCATGTGTGGCGGTTTTGAGGCCTTGTTGATGGATTTCGAGCCCTCGAAGCTACTTTTTGGGCCTATCCCTAAATTTAATTGCTTAAACTTGTTCCAAACCTTGAGATATCAACCTAGTTCACCAAAAATACTAATGGTGCTAATATGCTAACTCAAAGTGAAGGATTCTCTTGGGAGGTCATATTTGTTGGTTAACAACATTGTTTTTTGCTTTGGATGTGCAAAATCATCCTTTAGGGACTAATGCATGGGTTTCTTCATGTGACCTTCTTTATGGCCTTGTGACTAATACCTTATGCTCGAAAACTCATAATGGTCTCGATATCCCCTTAGGAGGTCATTTTTGTTTTGGGCATCGATGTTGAGCCTAGATTTATATCATCTTCATTAGGGAATAAGGCCTTAATTTTGTCCCTCAGGCATGTCTAAGACCCTCAGACCTATACCTAATAATTATAATTTCTTAATATCATTAATATCGCTACTCATATCCAAGGATATGCTTGAGACATCATGTGTACTAGACTAAGGCATCATTCTTGAACTTGGATGTTTACATTCTTATTTTAGGGCATAAATATTAGGTTTCATTCCTCAACCATTTATAGGGCCCAAACACTCATACCTAGAATCCAATACCTTAGAATGACCACATCGATCTTCATACTTGTAATCAAGTCTAGCCTTGAGAGATCCTATGTCACGGATTTAGGTGTTATTCATGGAATGGATTCCTAAAACTCCCAACCCCTTCGGTTAAGGAGACAGGGGGTGAGGGAGGGAGGAGGGACTGGTTGGAAAGGAAGAGAGAGGGGGATTGGGTGGAAAGTAAGAGAGAGGGGTGGTGAGGTTATAACAAGGGAGGGAGAGTGAGGTTATAGAGAGGGAGGGGGTTTAGGGAGAAGAAGAGAAAGAAAAAAGTGGAACTGTAAACTAACACATGTGCACCAATACACGTATGTACCACTAACACATACGACCCCTACTAAACATTAATTTATTGGTGGAGAACATTTGGTGCATGTATTGCTCAATAAAACCCTATTTGTTGTTAGTTCCTGAAGGCCTTTAAGCCCTTAAATAAACCATAATCCCCAAGTGCTTAGATGCATACGTGCTTAGGGGTTTTGGGATTTAGGGCTTATGGGTTAGGTGGTTTAGGTGTTTGGGGTTAACTAGGAATTAGGGGTTAGGGATTAAAGGCTTATAAGTGAAGGTATTTCAGGATTAGAAGGATTCAACTACTTATAATTGAAGTTATTTCAGGATTAGAATAATTCCATTCCTCTTTCCCATTCCATTGGAACTAGGCGCTTCAAGCTATCTGGTGTGTCTTGTACAACAACCATGTAGTTCTTCATTTCCAATCCTGTAACTTTACCTATATCATGATCGAAAAAGGTCAGCTTCTTAAGGTTTGGAATTATGTTTGCGATACCTAAACTCCTTTCGGCACAGTTGGTGCTACCAGTGGGAACTATGCATTATTCGGAACTCTAATTTTAGGTACATCATATTTTCTTGGTGGAATATGCACTAGAAACATAGTCACACACCCTGGTTCTTCCTCCTACTCTAGTGGTGGTGGTGGTGGTTCTTTCTTCTTACTGTTTCTAAAGGGCTTCCCCACTGACGATCTAGGTGGGTCTGATCGTAACCTTACTACAAGGATGAATGGAATTTTTTCAGTGTATTCTGTAGCCATGACCTACGGTGGAACATATCCGATAGTGTCTTCCATAATAAGGGTGGGTGATAAGGTTGCGACACCACATTTTTAAACTATGCTTAAATGCTAGAAATTGAAATAACTGCGCTCTATGGAAAACTCACTTTGGCTCTTGCAGTTGTAAACAACAATCTCTTTCTTGAATGCAACAGAATGAATTGAAACTTGGGCATGAATGGTATAACATATAACCGTTCATTCTATCGGTCCTCCACACGAGCGGGCAATTGATGGAAAGGTAGTTGTCATTTTCGTCACATGAGTTGATCATTCGAATGATTATTAGAAAACTTCTATGCATTATGACACTTGCATGTCACATCAATGGTAGTTATTGTGTGATAAAGATGAAAGTGACCAAAAATCATGTCGCCAAAATATCTTGGGCGTTTAAATTAATTACAGCTAGCAGTCATTTATGCGACTCCAGTTTAACTTGCGACAACATCACTCTTTCTATGACCTATATTCAACCTTCGACATTTTCCTTTTATTGTGATAGAGGGATTGTTTTCTCCATCATTTCTCCTCTTACGACATACAAAGAGTCTATGACAATTTTCCTCTCTCTGCAACATACTAGCAGTCTACGACGCTTTTTTTTTCTTCTTGTAACAACCCATATCTGACGATCAAGTCTAAAATTTTTCAGAGGGTTTTGTTTTTGTTTTTCTTTCTTTTCTTCTTTTTCTCTTTTTTTTTTTAAATTTTTCACCGACCGAAATCTCCTTCCACTTCTTAGACGTTCACCCTCTATTGTAGTTCCACTATCACTAGGGAACATATCACCTTACTTTTCTCCATTTTTCTCGCACTTCTTCCATGACATAACCCATGTCTTTATACACAGTTCTTTAATTGTCGGATTCCATTCTGAGGATATTTTTTTGTATACAAGCATTTTGATCCATATTTTCAAAGATGTCAAATACCTTCCTCCGGGTCATTGGAAAAATTCTCTTTCTACTTAACTATATGACCTTATAGTGTCGACGATGATTGTTGTGATATATCCACCCAAGGGTGAATCTGCGGACCTGGGTAACACTTTTTGGCAAGTGCATTTGGGAAAAAACAAAAAAATGCACCTCGGTCGAGGGCTTGTTAAACCCTCGACCAAGATATTAATATCTCGACCGAGGTTTTATCAAGCCCTTGACTGAGGTTTTGTTCAGCCCTTGGTCAAGGTATTTATTAACCCTTGGTCGTGGTATTAAAACCTCGACCGAGGGTTAATAAATACCTCAACCGAGGTATTAACTCGATCAAGGTATGGAACTTGGTCGAGGTACATACCTCGACCGAGGTGCCTCTGTCAAAAAAACTATAAAAAGAACTTTGTTGAATCATCCAGCAACTCATGAAAACCTGAAAATAGAACTCTCCACAAAAAACTTTGCCTTCAAACATTAATGACACTCCCCGAAGTCCCTGGTACAAAACGAAATGGATCCATTTATTGAGTAGTGGGATGCAACTGCAAGCAGTGAAAGCTTTCACTGCTTGCAATTGCATCCCACTACTCAATAAATGGATCCATTTCGTTTTGTACCAGGGACTTCGGGGAGTGTCATTAATGTTTGAATTCACTCCTGGGATTTTGCTCCAAAGGAGTTTATGACCTCGACCGAGCTCATACCTCAGTCGAGGTATTAATTAAACCTCGACAGAGGGTTTTTTAAACCCTCGATCGAGGGCTTTACAAACCCTCGGTCGAGGTTTAGGTAATACCTCGACCGAGGTATTTAAATACCTCGGTCGAGGTTTATACCTC
>LPNX010642186.1:450875-460891 GCA_001517045.1 Pseudotsuga menziesii | reverse complement strand
AAACTGAATAGTTTTAGCATTAGTTGAATAACTTCCATTTCAGAGTGTGAATCATACAAATATTTTAATGTTTTTAGTGCTTCAAAACATGACTTTGCAGGAAATATGTGCTGGCTCACCTCTTCACTGACTGTGGCAGTGATTACCGCTAAATCTTTCTTGTCTTTTGATTTCCAAATGGCCTTCTCTTTCTAGGATTCTAGAGATCCTGGGTCTCTGGTTATGGGCCCTCCATCTTTTGTCTCTATTGTGGTGCCTTCGCAAATACCGTCGCAAAGGTCATTGTAGATGAAGGTATATTTGATCTTCCTCTGCCATTCTGGATAAGTGTCTTTGGTAGTGAGAGTGGCACCAACTACAGATGCTATAGATTGCTCTTCTGTGATTGAATCTTGCAACTAAAAAAATAGGAGAAAGAGAACAAAGAGTAAAGGTGCAAGTATAAGTCTCTGCCACCTTCCTCAAGCTTTACAGCAATGTAAAGGAGCAGGTCATAGGTCAAAGAAAAGTAGGCTTTCTTCAAGAGATTAGAACGCAGCCTTCTTGTCAATGCTGCAACACTCTTCAAAATACAGACATACACCAACAATCTTCTCTGGCAATGTAGTGACAGTTTCACTTTGCAGTAGTTCACAAGGAAGAGAATTGCTTCAGAAAAGAGAAGCGCAACATGCACTTCTTCTCCAACGTATCAACTATGAGTCACAAGCTCATCAAATACAAAGCAAAGAAATTGCAGTAATACTAGACGCACTTCACACAATTGGAAGAGGGGAACTCATGGAGCAGTAATAAACAAGTGGTGGTCTCTTCACATTGTGGATGAAGCAATCCCATTCAACCATGAGACAAGTGGGATTCTTGCTCATCAATGATAGTGAACGAGGAAAGTTAACGCTTTTCTCCAACAGTATTCCAATCATGGGAGTCTTCATGCGATATATATCACCCACAGGTTTCACCAAAATGGTTGCATGTGAGATGAGACAAGCAGCTTCAGGCTTAAGTGCAACATTTTTACATAGACTTCACGAGGAGCTAGGGTTCCTATTGATACAACTTCAACGCAACCCCAAAAAGTAGACAAATCATGAGAAATGAAGAGGCGGCCCGCAAAAATTAGGGTTTACGTCAGTGGCAGAGTCAAACACTAATACAATGGAGGGTAGGCATCTCCAGGTTAAACACAAACCCAACACAATTCAGAATTGCAGGTGGAGGATCCCTCAACACCGTGAATGCAGAAAGAGATAACTGAGAAATTTTTTTTATGCAGATTGGGTGGTAATTTACAAGAATAGGGGGTAATGGAGTGGATCTATACTACTTCTTCCCATGCGAAGAGAAATGAATTCTTCAATGGAGGAGTCTCTACCAAATAATAAACAAAATCGCAGCACAAAAATTCAATGTGAAGGAATGTGATTCATAACACAACAATCTTTACCTCAGGAAATGGTCCTCAACACGCGCAAATCCAGCGTTGGGTGATTATCGCACAAAATTCCTCAACATATGCTGGAGACTGACAGATAGGCGAGTCACAGGATAGATCTGAATGTGCAATAGGGATGGAGAAGGAATGCACACAGAGGCAGACTAACGACGTGAAGGAAGCCTGAAATAGATATGGCAGAGGGAAGAATAGTCTGCAAAATGGCACAGTGGCATGTAGATATCCAAACTTGAGGATAGTCTACAAACTGTAAGCAAGCAAGACGAAAAAAACTAAAATGCTTGAGCCGAGAGGAGAAGCTGGTAGGAGAATGGCAGGCAGACTGGCATGAATGCAGGAAACAGTTATAGCTCTGATACCACTGCTCGGTGGAATAAATCCCGAATTCATTATTATTTCTCCATAGAATGCCTTTACTTATACATCTATGATGACTCTTGGGATCACACATCCGAGAGTCACTTCATATTCCTAATATTTACAATAACGTATAATCCCGACGGATTATATTCCAACAATATTAATGGGATTAAAAGGCTGTTAAATTTTAATATGCACCATGCAAAGTAGAAATAAATGCTGCAGAGGCAAGGAACATCAATGGTTGCATTTGATTCAAGGGTTGGTGTTTTCACAGCTGCAACATTTATTGCTATATTGTGGGATGCATATTGCCAACCTCACTAAATGTCCACCCATGTAAAGTAATCCCCCAAAGGAGTTGTACTCCCTTTTGTCAACTCCACATTGGAGGTCTTGGTTGCATGGTGTTAATGCAGCTAAACATGGTTGGTGAGTTTGAATTGCAGTCGATCCCTCCATATTTCCCTCCAGCTATCGGATTCAGATGCTGAAACAGTCCTATCCCCAAACTATGCCAGAAACCTACTCTGCAACTTCGTATTTAGTGACTCTATCTTTAGCGCTCAGAGGACATCGTTCTACCCAAAATATTCCCAAGGAAGCTACTCAAAGGGCATCATTCTGAAGCTGAGGTACTGTCATCTCTGTCCATATAACTTGCATCTGTAGAATGGTGTTGGGATTGAGATGTTAAGATGCTTGGTTTTCCAACTTATTTTTAGTAAGGCCTATGATTTATAGGAACAATATCAACTGAAAACCATTGGCAGTTGTACTCCAATAAAATAAAAAGGATCAAAATTGATTAGCATTGAAAATTAAACAAGATAAGAATCAAATACGGGACCTACCTCTGACCAGTGAGATGATATACCACTGAGATACATGCCTCTTTCATGTTGGGAACCGACACCAATTACATATCGAGGTGTTGATTTCTACCTCTAACACCCCCTTTCAATATAAACTTAGCTCATGTCTCCTAGCCACCCATCAATCAACCTTGACCAGTGGACTACTCTACTACTGAGCTACATGCCCCTTTCGTGCTGGGCACCTTTATCAGTTCAATATTAAGGCGTGGATTGATACCTATAACATCCTCTTTAAAACCACAGAGTTTTATTTTATGGTTTCATACTTTGTACACAAAAACTCCTTAAAAATTCTTAGAAACAAGTCATGTATCCTTCAGCTTGTGTCCTGTGTACCTTGGCTTGAACCATCAAAAAATCCCCAAGGCTGCTCTTTGTTTATAACGAGCTCAACAAAATTCCTTTCTCTCTTTTGAGTAACTGACATTATTTAAGCTGTGTCCAAAGCTTTGTTTTGATATATAACTTGGAAGGAGGGTATACCATGCAGGTGAAAGCCAAAGACAATACTACCAATTACACACATATAACATAAAATCCAAATTCTATGTTTTCTCACTTCCTAGAGCATGCCTGCACTTATCCTCATTGTTCCATAGGAAAATACTAAAAATACCCTTGTTTCCTTCCCTTAGCACTCCTTTCTACCCTCGCTAACCCCTAATCTACCTCGTTGGCTCCTTAACCACCCTTGCTTCCCCCTCCTAGAATTTCTTTCCACTGTCGCAACCCTAAAGGTAGGCCTTTCGTTGCTCCTAAGCATCGCAACTACTGCTCCCTTTTTCCTTCGATTCCAAACCACCTCCCTTCTCCTTTTATTCCTTAGTACCTCCCTTCTATCATCCTCGCTATTACATCTCCTTGCCTCGCATCCCCCTCAATCCTACCATCTTCTCCTTGCTTCATCCCTAGGATTCTACCGCACCTTCAATGGGCCTTCCATCCCTCTTGGTTTCCCTTCACACTGTACTAACAGACCTTAGGCCTATTGCCCTATGTCATACTTTATGACAGTCCAGCCAACCTTACCTTAGGGATTCCCTTTACAGTGGTATCCCTCCCATTTGCCCACACTTTGTTCTCCTAACACCTGCACACAAGCAAACAAAATGAGGTTAGCTAATATTACTAAGTGATAATCATATTTTCATATTGCTAATAACTGATACATACTACTGCACTTAACTAAATACATATAGCCCATGTTTTAATAAGTAATAATCTATGACTGATATTTCAATTTTTTTGTTGTACATCATTGGTTTCCTCATGGTAAATATTGCTTACAATGAAAGTCAGAAATCATAGTAATAAAGATAAAGACTGATATGTTATACTTGGTTATGATATTATACTTCATGAGATTTTACATAACAATGGTTGGATGCTATTTTGATCCATCCCACACCTTTGTATGACCCTATCTAATGGTGACTACCACTAAATGCATGTCATAATTGTTTATCCTATACTTGCATTGCTGTACTTGTGATAAATGCTTATATTTGAATGACATTTGCTTGTGTTTGATATAATACTACATTAACAAGTATATTGGTCACCACATACATTTCGTGTGATAGTTGTGGATGATGGAAATTGTGGAATAAATATCACATTTACCATTTATTTTTTACTTTTAATGTTTAAAACTTTAAACCTTACAAGGAAAAGCGACCATGAACCATAAATATATAAAAACTTGCTTATGAGGGTTGTCAATTAGTTATGAATTTGCAACCATAAAGTACCTTGGCAAAGATTGGGAACTCAGCTTTGTATCTTAATCTGATACATGCAAAATCCTTGATCTCCTCATTAGTCAAGCAACCACCATACATTGATCTAGTAGAATTGCAAAAAATATTTCCAAGCAACCACCATACATTTTCTGAAATAAGTTATGTCAATTTATGTGAATTTATTGTCCCATTGACAGCTCATGAGAAATTGTTGTTTTTCTTTGTTCTTGTTTTTGTAGCTCATAGGAAAGAACAATATGGTGCAAGAATGGACATTGTGCATTCAAGTGACATGTTATCCAAACCCTAGATAGGAAACATTTGAATACGTCTTGTGCAACATTGTTTTGAATAAGCTTATCCACAGAAAAAGAGAGATACGTGGAACAACAACGAACAACGAGGCTTACTACATTGCCCTTATAGAAGGGATAAAAACAACTAAAATGTACAGAGCCACGGGAATATCTATCTACACCAATTATGAACTTCCATGTAGCCAAATTAAAGGAATCTACCAAGTTAGAAAAGGGAATTTAAAACTGCTTCATGTAGAAGCAAAAACTATTGTTACCGAATTTCAATTTTTTTACGATCAACCACCATTCAAATATTAATAGGATGTTAGTTGATCTAATGGTTGGGGAATGTTAAATTTGTGAACCAATGATCTATCTATAGGAAAATATGAAAGCTGTAGGAATGGAATTATGTAGTGGAATAATCAAAGAGAATGTACACTAAACAAGAAATTCATGCCACAAATTTAAGATAAATCAGACAAGAATTGCTCAGATAATCACAACATTAATTTTCATTCATTATCAATAATGCAATGATTATACAATAAATAGAATTCAAATTCCATGGATATGATTTGAATCTACCAGCTCAAGTTGACTTAATAGCTAACCCAGTTTTTCTAAATCACTACTGGAACTCACTATTGTAACTTCGGATGTCTAAATCAATTTACAATCAGTTAACTGATTAGTTAGGTGGAAAAAATGCATCACTCTCCCTTCATGCATGCAAAATTGATGCTAGGATAACTGAAATTGATCTAACTGATTTTAATTGGAGGTTAACTCAACATAACTACTTACCAACCATAACCAACTAATGGAGGTTGTTGGTGGCACTCAAAGTCGACTCCTATAATGTAGGGATTAGTCTCAGAGGCACATAAAATCATCCATGCACATGCAATAAGTGGAATATAACCTCTATGTGTGTCCCCCACACTCTATCACATTAATAATTACCCCCTAAGTTAGGAAAATAGAACAAATAGACTATATTGGACAAAGGAGGATTAATTAATCCCAACACCCCCCCTTGGGCCATAGCAACTAGGCCAAAAGTAACCCATACAATCTAAATGAAATAAAACACTGCTTAATAAAATAAGGAAAATGGGGAAAACCTCACGGGAAACCATCCCCCTCAAAATAAACATAAATCAGGAAAACGCTATACTACTTAAGAGAAAAAATTTCTCTTTGAATAAAAACTTGTGAAAAATTTGGTGCAATTTGCAACTATATGGAGAAGCCATGAAGAATCATGGTTCTTTTGTTCATCAAAATACTGGGATTGTGCATGTGAACCTTTCCATGTTCTTCCTATTTGTTGAATGTTTCCCTTGTCTCTTCTTTCTAAAGGAAGAATGGAATGATCCATTTTTTTCTTTGGTGGGCCAAATTGTGGATCATTCTCTATCATCAAGTAACATCTCTATGGAAGTTTGTTGCACAACTCTATAGGTAGAAAATCTATGTGAGAGAGTGCAACATGTTCATTATGATACTGGGACCTCATTCTTCTTCTATCATTTGGATCCCCAACATCATTCCCAATTGCTTCAATGAGCCTTTCATCCCATTTAGGATTCTGATTTGGAATAGGAGCTGGATCTGGACCTAGATCATCTTGAGGTAAAATATAAATATCAAGATCATGCTAATCTTGTTCCTCATCTTCTGAAACTGAAATATTAAACAACATATCAATATCTACAAATGGATATGAATGAGATTTTTTACCTTCCCTTTCGAATGATTGTTGAGATTGTACTGGATCTGAGTATAGCAGATATTGTGAGAATTCATATGCCTTGGAGACATGGTTTGCAACACCCTTTGCTATAATCATCCTAGTTGAGATATATGGGATCTCCACTAAGTCAGGGCCAAATACAAATTGCGTTGGGGAGCCAGTATGTGTCATCTGATAAATAGATAACAAATTTGTTGCAAGAGAGGACACACAGAGTACATTTTTGAACTCTCCATGCTAGATTTTAATAGAACCTCTACCTATTGCTGGGATCTATGAGTTATCCCACATATGAATGCTAGGTCCTCTCGAGATATTCATAGTGGTAAAGGATTCCGTGGAGGCAACCATGTGTTTGGATGCTCCAAAATCTATCAAATAAGCCTTCGACTGAGTGAAGCCTACCTTCAAGGCATGGCACCTCTCATGATATTTTTTTGGTTGTCCAACATCAAAATTATTTTCTCCTTATGGAAGGGAAATATTGTTCTATTCAAGGAGTGTTGATAGCTGGTCAATGTTTATTCTTCATGCACTAGATCTCTAGATGAAAGACTCTCATACAGTAAGGACATCTAGTCTTCTCGAATTTCTTTTTTTTCTTGGAACCCAAGGCTCCATCGAAAGATATCTAATTCTCCTTTGGCTTCGAATCAATGTTTTTGGTCTCCTTTCCTGTGTGCTTACCTCTTTCTTGCACATTGTTTGAGTCTCCTACAAAGAGTGATTGATTCTTGAAGTTCTGAATCACTCCCATGTGAACCAATTTATCTTGCTCTTGTATCAAGGACTCAACAAAAGCATCTAGAGAAGGTATCTTCCAATTAGGAATAGAATTTATTCTGGAATGAAATGTAGAGACAAAGACCGAGTACTCTTAGATAGGATTTCTTAACGCTAACATCACAACCTACTCATCTTTCCTTTCTAATCCACATTGTTTGCATTACAGTACTAGTGACTTGTATTTTGTAAATAATTGCTGAATAGTTTCAAAAATACTGGGCTATAGTGGAATGAGCTAATTCTCCAAAATATTCCCTCAAATCTCATCTTGTTTTCCAAACAAATATTCAATCTTATCCCAATATTCCTTTGAATTCCTTAGTCCCTCAAGGTGGAACAAAATATCTCGGGAGATATGAGTGCACATGAAGTCGAAGGATTCATCAAGCCAATTCAAAAATTTGTTCTTCTCAACATACTGTTGGGGCTCAATTTCTGTGCCCATTCTCATCCTAAACATACCAAGCTTGTGCAAGGCTACTTGTTTATATTCCCTCCAATCAATGTAATTGAAGGGTGTAAGGATTCTAGGTACAAGAGATGAATAATTCTCCATCTTTCTCTATGCTGGTTATGGCAATTCCTCAAGAAGCTACGTAGGTACCTGCAAATAAAAATGCAAAACTAATTCAATTCACAATCATATGTCAATTCAAGACTTTCCACCTTGACATGTGCATTTTCTCAGATTCTATCACACCTCGATAGACTTCTCTGGACAGAATCCAAAGGGAGAAATGCTATGATTCCAAGATTTATGTGGAAACTTAGCTACCTTTGGTGCACAATTGAGATAAGACAAGACTTGCTGGTAGCTTGAACAAGGCTTTGATACAATGTTAAATTTGTGAACCACTGATCTATAGGAAAATATGAAAGTTGTAGGAAGGGAATTATGTAGTGGAATAATCAAAGATAATGTACAGTGAACATGAAATTCACACCACAAATATCAGATAAATCAGACAAGAATACTTAGATAATCACAACATTAATCTTCATTCATTAATGAATAATACAATGATTATACAATAAATGGAATTTGAATACCATGGATAAGATTCGAATACACCTGCTCAAGCTGACTGAATATCTAACTCAATGTGTCTAAATCACTGTTGGAACTCACCAGTCTAAATCTAGATGTCTAAATCAGTCTACAATAAGTTAACTAATGAGGTAGGTGGGAAAAAGGTGCCACTCTCCCTTCATGGATGCAAAACTGGCGCTAGGATAACTCAAAGTGATCTAACTGATTGTAACTCAAGGCTAACTCAAAATAACTGCTTACAAACCATAATCAACTGATGGAGGCTGCTGGTAGCACTCAAAGTGGGCTCCTATAATGTAGGGATTAGTATTAGAGGCACATAAACTCATGCATGCACATGCAGTAAGTGGAAGATGACCTCTATGTGTGTCCCCCACACTCTAGTACAATAATAATTACCCCCTAAGTTAGGCAAATAGACCAAATAGACTATATTGGACAAAGGAGGACTAATTAATCCTAACAAGCAAACGTCAACTCCAAGGCAGGGTAAATTTTAGGGGTGAAATTTCGCCAATTGGCTATTTTTGGGTTTCTTTCAAAAAATAAATTTTCTATTTGGTCATTTTTAGTGTCTAATATCGCCTATATTTACATAAAATCTGTTTTTTATCATAATATTCACCAACATTTACACATTTTAGTGTTAATTTTATGTTTCATAATTAATATTCACCTACATATCTATAAACATGTATTTTTCAATCCAAAAAAATCACATAGAATACTATACTTTAGTATAATATTAGAATCCTTAAAATATACCTTGCTCAAAGGGGGGTGTGAAAAATGAAATGGTATCAACATCTATTGCAGAAACTTTTAGGCTTGCACATTGTTACACATCTCCGATATGTGTATGTTTTTTCGTTGTAACTGTTTTTGTGTCACTCATGGTGTGAATTTTTCAATAAAGATCAATGTTTGCCCCATGATGTAATGGTTGGTGTCTCTTGTTTAGGTGACATGTTCATAAATGACGTGTAAAATTTAAAGCTTATGCAATTTAATTTTAATCTTGTGCCATGTATAAATTTTATCCTTATATCATTGTTCAATGAAAAGAAATTACTGCTATCATCTCAATTGTGTTGAAAATGCATACACTAAGATGGTATGAAATATATTCATAATGATAATTGCCATTTGATATATATGATTAAAATTTAGATTTAATGATTCAACCTTTTCTCAGTCATAATTTAAGGTTATAAGTGATAAGAATCACATACTACAGGTTCTATACAAAACATGCTCATTGGCATTTTCTCATGAGTCATAAATCATTGTTTGTTGATCAGTAATGCCACCATTTGAGATGAGATTAGTTACCTTTGCTTTTTGGTTTACCCACATTTAAAAATCCAAAATATATTAATAACCCAAGACCAAGGTATTTGGATGGAGTAGAAATCTATAGCTAATATTAAATATCTCATTGTTAATTTAAGAATTGAATAATAAAATTTTTTCCATATAGAAAAAAAAGAAGATCCCAACAATATAATGAATAATTAGATTCTATCAATTCTGATTTGCAAATTGCGTTCATACAAATGAACATGAAGCTGTTGTGAAAAATCGAAGTTTAAAATAGATTTATATTGATTAGTTCAGCATTGTATATATATGTAAATTATGTAATATGTTAAGATTAGAATATGTAAGTAAGCTAACATCACATA
>LPNX010642186.1:433736-449553 GCA_001517045.1 Pseudotsuga menziesii | reverse complement strand
TAATACTCAAATTACTCCATGTCTTCCATGAGATTCAGTGCATATTTCACTATTTTAAAGTTATTAGGAGTCCTTACATGGTTTTAGCTTGGAAGAATGCCTAGACTTGTTACAGTATTTCAAATCAATTGAGTTTTTTTTTCCTTTTATTGGAGCTAAATTTATGATTTAGAGTTGAAGGTGGGGTAATTTCATAGTGTAGAGGTAAACTTGAATAAAATTAGCCACTTGAGGCTAAACTAGGAGAAATTTAGGCACCAATCTTCTTCCATTCCTCCTGCCTCCAACTTTTCCTTGTCTTCAACTATTTTTGTGTTTAATTTATTAATGCTTTGTCTTGATTAATTTAAATACACACTATCTTTGTGTTTTAGTTATTAATGCTTCAAAATATGTCAAAAATTCAGTTCACAAATAAGATCCCTTGGCTTAATAGACCTTGGCAGTGTGTGAGAAGTACAATATTATCCACTATTTTGGAGGTAGTGGCATTTAAAGAGAATGTGAGTGGTACTGCAAAAACATCAATGCAAACTAAAAACTTGGATGCTTAGAGACCTCTCCCTTGATGGGTAAATTGAAATTTACAATGTTTAGTAAAATCTATCACAATCTTCATGCTTATTATGTTTTCCTTTGGTTTTTCTCTACTTTTAATTTTGATATAATAGAGAAAATTTTCATAATTTTCCAAAAGTATTGGATGCATTTCCTTTCTTTCATGTTATATGTGTGCATGCATTATTTTCAAAAAAAACAAGATTATATGTTACCTATATTAAATTGCAGGGATCATTGTATCAACATAATGGATTACATGCTTCTTTGTTGAGAGAAGTCATTGAAATTTTGTATTTAGATGTTGGACAAGTCTAAAAATTCAACAATTTTGTTCATCCACTGAGTTTTTTATCGAAATACGGTAGTTTTTTTCCTAAATTGGAATTTTGAGATCATATCATCCTTCTAAATACATAAATGGATTCAACACACTCAAATAACCTAGGACACCTAGATTATACAAGTTTAAAACCTATTCTTGATATTTTGAAAATTTCTTCAAATTCTTTATCAGATTCCATCAAAATCATGTTGAAAATGCTGCTAAGAAAGGCCAAATTAGTTGAACATTTTACTATGTGCTTAGACATTGGGTTTCTAAAACATGATACAATATTAAGGATAGTTTCCTTCTCAATTTTTTTTTGGTCATTCTGCAAGCCTTCAAAATTGTTGGTTCTGTTATGCTATGAAGAGGCTAGGATGCTACTAAGAAGTTCTCTACTCTTACTCATGTGAAATGTGAAAAAATTGAGATAATTTCACAAAAAAATTGGACCAACTTACACCATGCAATGATCCAAGAAATTCAAAAGTTGTTTTAATAGAGGACTTGTACATGTTTACTCTACACATTCCATCCATGGTCAGTTTGGAGGGATTAGTTATGGATATATTGTAACAGGACAATTTTTTTTATCAGTGCCTTGTAACTCCTCTCTAAATTTAGGTGACAATAAACAAAGTCTTGTTGACACTAAAACAAGAAAGCTAAATCCATTACACAATATGAGATCTTACAAGGTCCTCTTTAAGATCCATGCTTTACTTAATATCCAATTTACACAGGTTGTTTAAATGATTTATCCTGCACAAATTTCACAAAGGATGCATGTCCTCATTGTGAACATATCCAACCTATTTGACTAATGACAATTTTGTTCATCTGTGATGAAATTTTGAGACAAGCAAAAGTCATTATTTACTATTGATTTTAGGCATGAAAATATCCACATTAGAGGCCAAAATGTACACACCATATAAACATACCATATACACACCATATACTCTTATTAATCTATTAATTGAAATCCATTATTGGCATTACAGAATTGCATTGCTATCAATACAAAATTACACAACGTAAAACCTGCTTCAGGATTACATATATACTTTTACCAAAAGAGTAAAGCATGTTTTGAAATGGGAATTGGTCGGACTAAAAAACAGCCTATCCTACACCCTAGCACCACCTTCAGAAAAAAAGAGGTTTTGATACCACATGCCTTGCAATAAAAATCACGAGCAATACCAAAATCAATCTTCAGTCGGGTAATGATGGATGGATTTAGTACAAATATATCCACAGTCAGGATATAATATAGATATATCCACAACCAGTTAATTCCTGATGGATTAAATACAAATATATCCACAAATGACTCTATAGAAAAAGGAGAAAATAGGTAGATGGGTTTTCTCAATAAAATATAAAAAGATAATATGGTTGCCTGAAAATCATCTGAGGGGTTTCAATAAAAATGAAACCTTAATAATATAAGGATTTCAATAAAAATTAATCCTCCTACTCATGGATATCGACAATGGTTGGAAGAAAAAAGGAGAATATACACAAATGCACAAGTGCACTACATGGGCTCTGTAAGATGTATAGGAAAATGGATGTATGTATGGAAATCATTGAAAGAGAATCATCTACTTGATTCCTTGAGCCCACAAGAGATGGTTGATCTAAATTGTGGCTCAGTCCTACATGTGCCATATCATATGGATTCTTTCCAGGAGAAACACGTGCTAAATCCTCTTCCTTTTGATTAAATCCAATGACAAATGATACCTCTTTTTTGGGAGTCTCAGCCAGTGCTGCCATGTTGAAATACAGGGATTTGTTTTTTGACAAGGCCAATAGTTCATCCTCTCCT
The DNA here is from genome assembly GCA_001517045.1 of Pseudotsuga menziesii. NCBI lineage: Eukaryota > Viridiplantae > Streptophyta > Pinopsida > Pinales > Pinaceae > Pseudotsuga > Pseudotsuga menziesii. The sequence continues at coordinate 446,830 of LPNX010642186.1, read as the reverse complement.
AATCCTCTAGGAGGTACAAGACTGCACCTTGGATTGTTGTGTTTCTCAAGGGCATCCCTGAACTTCTTTATCTGTAGATCATTACACACAAAAACTATGTAAAAGGAAATTGTTGAAGATAAGAAGAGAGCATTAAGGAAACAATGACAATACTAAGCGAATAGAACAATAAAATAGACTTATTGTTGCATTAGTACAACTGAAGCTACAAAGGCATCCCTGTGCCCCTCTATTGAACTAGAAAAGGGTAAAACATGGATGCAAAAACTATAGCACATACACTTGTTTTATTCATAGTTCACCTTTACAAATTTGGCATTCAAATTCTTTTCTGGAATTTGGAAAATATGCAGAAGTTGGAACTTAAAACTTAGATATATATCCAAAGGATATCATCACAGATTTCATATTTTATTTGCACAAAATTATCAGAACACAACTTAACAAAAATTATTTGCTCTATTTGTAATACACCATTAATCTAGCAAAACAAAAGCATTTTAATATTCTTCTTGAAAAATGAAACATGGAGCCCTGAAAATATTCTTTTGTATATTGTTCTACTTTTAGAAAATTGGAAGTCTACAGACCATCTTTCTTTAAACCCCACCAAAACTCCACTACTTTAAAAGAGTAAATATTTTCTATAAATGGAAGTAGCTCACAAAATGTCAATTGTGCAGTTAGACTTGGAAAATATCAAACAACAATCTATTGTAGAATGGAGTAGATGCATTAAAACAACTAATAACAACATAAAATGTTTCTCAATGAGATGATCTTATTGCATAGATTCTAGATAAAAAAATGCTACTGAAAAACCCTAGTCCTATTGGCCCTTGGGTAATAGACCATACATGGTCTAAGAACATAGATCATTATTGATGAATCCAACAAAAGCACTATCCAAAAACAAATATAGAATCCTTGTACACTAGATCACAAATAAAACAAAATGCACATCTCCAAAAATTAGTGATCTTGATGCCCATAAAGAGCAATTGTATGTTAAAACTTGCCCCTAACATGTGCATACAACATTGTACAGTAGTATAAGTGACATATAACATTCAAAAATTTAATGACAAGTTATAGAAGTAAAATTGACTCTTATGCATGCATACAACAATATATATTAGTTATTACCCACGGTAGTAAGTATAGTAACATTATGTTATCAGGAATGTTGAGTACATATGTGATTATTAACATAACTTTGGAATGCTAAATAAAATAACTATGTTTGTTTGTGTGTAGACTATGTGATTGATGGAGATGAAACAAACAATCCACTTTTAATAATATCCCAAACATGAATTGACCTTACCTTTTGTCATTGCATAGATTAAGGGGAATATGTAGCAGCAAAGAGGAGGGATTCCACTTTAAGGGTAGCCCTAAGGTACGGGTTTATCCTATCACAAAGGAGCAGAAACAAAGGGCAGGCCTAAGGATAAGAGAAGAAGGAAAGGAGCATACTTGAGAAGGGAAGGAGGGCCCAAAAGGGTTATCCAAGCTCCAAAAGTGAATTGTTGCAACCGTAATAGCAAACCCATGTAAGAGAGAGTAGGGTAAGGAGTATGTGGGGGAGAACAATAGGTAGTGAAGGTTAGAGAGGGCGTTGGGTGCAGGACTCATGCAACCACTAGTATTTGGATGGAAGAAGAAATGTCCTTTCTACTGAAGAACCATACTTAACATGGGTTGTTCTTGAAGAATGTATCAATTGAATCCTGTCCAAAATCATACATAGAAACCATGACTAATAACATGAAGCCATAGTAGTTTCATATTTTTCATGATATATTTAACTATGGACCGTCTATTATAGCTCATGAATAAAATAAATTTAATGTACAGAACATGTTGAAGCTCCTTTATCCCTACATCTGTTCTTTTCATGATTGGATTCAGAGCTCAACATTGCCTTATCAATTATTGTGTGGATCCCATTGTCACCACGAACTGTGATTTTGGAAGGCCAGATTACATTTGAGAGGAAGGACATTAGGTATTTAGGGAATTTACATTTATTTTCTTTTTAAATACAAGTTCACATAACTTGTGATTAAAAATAACCTACATGTGGTACCATTTGCACTAAACTAACATGACACATATCACTCACTTTGCACCATTTTGCATCTATTGTGGTTGGCATATTTTGCATTTCTCCAATTGTGTTTATTCCCAACATCACTCTCACTTGTTACACAAGAATAACACAATAGAGAAACAAAACCCCTTGATGCAATCTTGTCGATTGCAAGGCATATCCCCTTTCTCGATGGGTGTTTTCCCACTCTCCCAATGGTTCACAAGGGAGATAATCTAGCTAGGTTTTCTCCCAGGTCACATTGATTCGATCCTTTGGGAGAATTTTCTCCTTGCTTGATTTTTTTTCTCCCCTTACAGAGTTTAGATCATTTTACTTCATCCTCCCATGCAAGAGGAATCCCTTTATTTCCACCTCACAGAGGAAATACCCCCCCTCCTTCTCCCTCTTTAAGAGGAGGCCACACCACATCCTCTTCTTCACATTGAAGACAAATATCACTACTACATGCTCCATGTTCTCCCCCTCAAGGAAACTCTACACATAGAACAACGACAACAAATAATACCAACCTATTATTCATGGCTAGCTTGAATATCCATAACCTAGCAAAGCTGATCAATAATCCCATATCTCATGATCCAGTTTATCTCACTATTTCTAAAAAAATCCCATCAGAAATTCCTAAGATTGAAGGGAAACAAGGAGATGATCCCTCCAACCATGTCATGTATTTCCACCTATGGTGTTCCTCCTATAGTATAGTGGAGAATTTTGTGAGGCTTGGCCTCTTTCAACAAATTCTTACAGATAAATATGCAAAATGGTATGTGACTCTACAAAGGGATTCCCATGCCTCTTTTGGCATGATATTCACCGCAATTCTCACTTAATTTTAGCTACCGATACACCATGACCTCGGTATTGAGATTCTCACAAAATTTCAGCATAATACTTCTACCCACATTTTGAACCACATCCATGAGTGGTGTAGACATCACACATTGTGAAAAACAGAGAAAAAACCTCAATTTATATTACATTGGTTCATCAAATCAATCCAAATTTCTTTTGAAAAGGATGTGGAAACCTCATTGCTAAAAACTAAGAAAGAATCCATCTTAAATGCCCAACACATCGATCTCATCTATGCATAGTCTGGGTACATATACGCCATCCTTCTCGATGCCCCTCGACATCATTCTTTGGATCCCCCCATGTAGGTTCGTCGCATTTAGTGGATGGGATTATTGGGTTTGTTTCCCAATATGTAAAATCTCCCCTTCGAACTAATCCTATGCCACCCCATATAGTATTGGAGTATCCACTCATCCCTCATGTGTTGGTGCCTCCCACTACTGTCCCAAACTCATAGTTTGGGCATCTATAGTATGAGACCTATAGTCATTTTTAACCTAATACAAGCCAAGTAATAGCAGTAGCTCCACCAGAAATGGCACAGACTACTACTATGTCCACATAGTATGGAGCATCATAAACATATATCGCACCAGAAAGGTATAACACTTACTACTCATTTTTGTGTCCTCCTAGATATTCCCCCATTCCCCACATGGGCGTAAAATTAGAACAACCTTATTTTGAACAACAATATCAATAGTTTGAGCATTTGAACACCAAAACTCCCCAATATCCTAAAAATTAGGGTAGGAATATAGGTAAGAATAAGAATAACCGACAACAGGGACAAGGGGGAAACCCCCTCCCTAGTAAAACCAGAACCCAGGTAACCAACATACGGGGGTTAATAATCCTCCCCAAAACAAAAAAATGCCAACTTGAGGACCAATTATTCATGCTCAACTTGTGGTGAGTATGGCCATTATACTCATCATTGTCTGCTCATCCATGACTACCAACAGCTAGAGGAAACCAAGAAAAATATAGCAATGAACCCGGGCCCTAAGATGCATAATGCACCATGGCCACAACAATTTATCTTATTGCAACAACCATTTTCCAACCAAAGGGTAGTAAACCAATAGTTGGACCCTCTCCCCCTACAATATGGTTCCTTTCCAAACATTTACATGAGCTCTGTAGCTCTTAACCTTCAAACTTGATCCAAAAGGTATGGAGGCCCAAAACCCCCACCTACATAGGATGGACCTATTCCATCGAGAGTCCCTTTACAATTACCATTCCCAACCATGGAATAAATCCTAAGGATCACAAAGGTGCCACTTCAACATACCTCCCATAACCCTCAGATGAAATCCACCCAAAACTATAGTATTGTAGATGACTTGGCTCAGTCCCCAACTGCCATGCCCACGTTAGAAGTGCTTCAGTCATGCCCAACCCAAATAAAGGAATTACTTGATGCACTTGGTTCCATCAACCTTTCTAAATCATGCCTCGTGATTTTCAACCTAAAAAAAGGTGAACCACGACTACCCTTGTTAGTCGCATCCCAAGTCCCAGTCACAGTTAAAAACATTATGATCCATTAGTGCATCATTTATGTAGGTGCGTCCACATGTGTAATGTCCTATAATTTATGGAAAATATTGGTATCACTCAATTCAATCCCTTCATCCATCACCCTTTGTGCATACTATAGGATGCCATCTCACCCAAGAGGATTGTACCAAAATGTTCCCATCGAACTAAGGAGGGAAATGGTAATGATTGATACTGAGGTAGTCGATGCAAAACTGAAATACAATATCTTGTTGGGTCATATCTATATCTACTCCATGTAGGTGATAAATATGAAAGTGACCAAAAATCATGTCACCAAAATATCTTGGGCGTTTAAATTAATTACAGCTAGCAGTCATTTATGCGACTCCAGTTTAACTTGCGACAACATCACTCTTTCTATGACCTATATTCAACCTTCGACATTTTCCTTTTATTGTGATAGAGGGATTGTTTTCGCCATCATTTCTCCTCTTACGACATACAAAGAGTCTATGACAATTTTCCTCTCTCTGCAACATACTAGCAGTCTACGACGCTTTTTGTTTCTTCTTGTAACAACCCATATCTGACGATCAAGTCTAAAATTTTTCAGAGGGTTTTGTTTTTGTTTTTATTTCTTTTCTTCTTTTTCTCTTTTTTTTTTAAATTTTTCACCGACCGAAATCTCCTTCCATTTCTTAGACGTTCACCCTCTATTGCAGTTCCACTATCACTAGGGAACATATCACCTTACTTTTCTCCATTTTTCTCGCACTTCTTCCATGACATAACCCATGTCTTTATACACAGTTCTTTAATTGTCGGATTCCATTCTGAGGATATTTTTTTGTATACAAGCATTTTGATCCATATTTTCAAAGATGTCAAATACCTTCCTCCGGGTCATTGGAAAAATTCTCTTTCTACTTAACTATATGACCTTATAGTGTCGACGATGATTGTTGTGATATATCCACCCAAGGGTGAATCTGCGGACCTGGGTAACACTTTTTGGCAAGTGCATTTGGGCAAAAACAAAAAAATGCACCTCGGTCGAGGGCTTGTTAAACCCTCGACCAAGATATTAATATCTCGACCGAGGTTTTATCAAGCCCTTGACTGAGGTTTTGTTCAGCCCTCGATCGAGGTATTTATTAACCCTTAGTCGTGGTATTAAAACCTCGACCGAGGGTTAATAAATACCTCAACCGAGGTATTAACTCGATCAAGGTATGGACCTTGGTCGAGGTACATACCTCGACCGAGGTGCCTCTGTCAAAAAAACTATAAAAAGAACTTTGTTGAATCATCCAGCAACTCATGAAAACCTGAAAATAGAACTCTCCACAAAAAAATTTGCCTTCAAACATTAATGACACTCCCCGAAGTCCCTGGTACAAAACGAAATGGAGCCATTTATTGAGTAGTGGGATGCAACTGCAAGCAGTGAAAGCTTTCACTGCTTGCAATTGCATCCCACTACTCAATAAATGGCTCCATTTCGTTTTGTACTAGGGAATTCGGGGAGTTTCATTAATGTTTGAATTCACTCCCGGGATTTTGCTCCAAAGGAGTTTATGACCTCGACCGAGCTCATACCTCAGTCGAGGTATTAATTAAACCTTGACCGAGCATTTTTTAAACCCTCAATCGAGGGCTTTACAAACCCTCGATCGAGGTTTAGGTAATACCTCGACCGAGGTATTTAAATACCTCGGTCGAGGTTTATACCTCGGTCGAGGGCTTAAGAAAATAGACTTAGCCCACATTCAAACAAATGAAAAATTTTCTGTGCCTTGCAGAGGTGTACACCCTGCCATTCCTAGCACATAACTGAGTGGATTTGATACCGATAAATTCACCAACGAATCTTCTATCCATTGAGGTATCATACACGCATTTTGGCATTCATATGAAATTTATTTATTAATTACTTCTAAAACTTATACTTAGAAAACCACACTGCAACTTCGAAGCAGCTCAAAGAAAAATCTGCAGAGTTAAAAATACACAGCCAAAAAATTCTTAAAAATGCACACATCACATATCGACGTGTCCTCTTCAAAAGGGTATCTTTGGTTTTTCAATTTTTGAAAAAATAGAAAAAATAGCTTTACGTGGACAAATATGTGTTTAAAACAATGCTGAAATCGAATGTGGTCACTTTCGAAAAAAATTAACAAAAAAATATGCACATGACACTCCATTTTATGTAGATCATGCTCATATATATATATATATATTTTAAATTATTAATGCAAGATTGAATTACTCTACGCGGACACGAGCCACTTATTAGCTTCTTCAAATTTTTAAGGTCACACAGTTCATTAAATGCAAAAATTCACACATTAAATGACATCAGAATATTTTTAAAAAAATATCACTATGAAGCCAACATAATATTCTACATTTTGTTTTTTACTGCAAGTCAAAATTCACATGGCATATATGCGTTTTGAGGGCTTCTATCTAGCACATGAGTAAAAAATCAGGTTTTCATCGCCAAATTTGGCAAAAAAGTGTTACCCATCTTCATGGAATCACCCCCAAAATACTATCAACCCAAAAATCAACAACCCTAAATATGGACTTTCTATTTTTTTCAGGCGTTGAATGATCTGAGGAGTCCACTCTTTTGGTTCTTCTCCTTGAATTTTTTTTTCGCCACTCATACAATAAAATGGGAAACTCACAAAGACCACTCTTTTTCCATTTGACCTTTCGACATTGTATCAAAATTCGACAAGTAAAGGTCTATTACGTCTTGTCACTTAAAATTCATGAAGTTTACGTCCATCCATAAATCCGTTAATCATAACTATTAACGTCATCTCATTAGGTCCAAGGTCCAAAAGTTAAAAAAACATTCCTATTTAAAAATGTAATTGATTAAAATCTCATTCCCCTTCTCCATATTTTTAACCATTCCCTTTTATTATCCATTTTCTTATTCCTTATTACCCTTTCTTTATTTCCATATATTTTCACCTTATTTTCCTATCCTAAATTCCTACCCATTTCAATCTTATTTCCATTTTAATATCCCTTTGTTTTCATTTTTCTACATTAATCCCACTCCTACTTTAATCTCCCGTTAAGTATCACATTTAAAAGATTTACATATAACTCCATTTCCCTCCCATCACGTTTTCCTAAGTTCTTGTTCCCAAAAAAGAGCCAACAATCAATTAAGGAAATGGTAGTTCTTCTCAAGCAAATGTGAAGTATAGAAATGAAAGGAGGATTTACTTTTTTTTTCAGAAAGAAAAAATCATGTCCTTGTTATTCATATTGAATCAAAGGGCATCTACTGGCCCCACCCAATAATTGGGCTACAATCAAAGAGCATACATAAGAGAAGGCCTACAGCCTGACATCGAGAAGAGACACATGTCAAGTGGTTCTGTAAGGGAGAGGGCACAGTGCTAAACCAATATATGATACCCATTAGTAATAAATGCTGTCCATTACACCCATATCTACCGTGTACAAAAAGAGTGGAAGAGCTGCAATCTAAAGGAATTAGCTCCAAAATAAAATGAAACAAGGTGCAATATGAAAATATGGATTACATGCTCCCTGCACCGGCTCAGATGAGCTTGAGAGTATCCTGAGTGATCAAAAGATCATCAAAAAATTCATGGAAAGTGCACATACCTGGAGCCAAAGAAAGAGCAGATTTAGAAATAGGATCTGCGAGCTGATTGTGTTCACTGTATATATGACTAAATGACAGTTCTAGAAAGTGAGAGAAGAGCTTTCTAGTTTCCCTACACCAGTAGTGTAGCTCAGGAGGAGAGAGGGCAGCATTACCCTTTGCCCAGTTTATGATGACTAAAGAGTCACCAAAAATCTTGAGGTTGGGAATCCCCATCATTTGGGTAATATGCAAAAGGGCCCAAAGCCCAACCAATTCTGCTTTAGTATTGGTGCACTATCCCGTCCCCATAGCAAACTCAAAGGAGTGAGTATCATTCAAGTACAAGCAGATTCTGACTCCTCCAATATTATTGGCTGATGCTCCATGGAAAAAACCACAAGGATATACAAGGCCAGGTCTAGGTCCCAATACTCTGGTTTTCTTTCTCTTCTTAACATGAGGACCATACATCTGTGTGAGATACCCAGTCTGTTGAATAATACTGAGGATGGATACCTTTCTCCCTTCGAATATATAGAGATTCCTAGCTTTCCATATGATCCACATGATGAAAAAGGGAAGATAGCAACCAATAGAGTGCTCCAAAAATATGTTTGTCCATGAAACTAAAAAATCCATGAGATTATCATACTGAACGATGGGTGTAATATGGAACTGATCACGTAAAATATTGAGCACATTCTTCCACATGGGATAGTCAAAGAATAAATGCCAAATATTTTCTTCATTTGCATAACAGAGAAAGCAAATACTCGGCTCGGTCCACCCCCGCTTCTGTAGATTATCCCATGTGAGCACTTTGTTTGATAATTCCAGCCATATAAAACAACAAATCTTCCTGGGTATAGTGCCATTCCATATAAGGTCAAACAGTCTACATCCCACTGGATATTTTGATGAAAGAATGATAGAATCATATACCAAATAAGAAGTGAGAGAGCCTTTTTGTTTATTGAATGCCCAAATAAGAGAGTCAGCTCTAGAGTGGAGATGAATACCACCCAGGTCCAATGCCTTCGTAAAGGAATCCCATGTAGATTTCCATGAGCCTGTAATACACAGATCCTCAGAACTATACCAATAATGAGGAGACCTAGCAAGGGTGTTACGAGCACAAGTGAGAGTATTAATATCCATATCATCTAAAAAATCTAGCAGCTCTGAAGGAAGAGTGTCAGGATGTGATGCACGCACTATAGTATCGATACCAAGTAGAATCTTTTCACCATTGTCAACCTGCGATGAAAGATCACGGCCCAACCAAGGAAGTGTCTGTAAAAATCCAATCCAGATAATCGAGACACCATGAGAGGGAAAGTTCTTGCCTTGGAGCCATTCCACAACCGTGGAATTCTTCATATATTTGTTCATAATCACCTGATGCCGTAAACCATGACCTTGAAGTACCATCCAATTTTTTTTGAGTCTTAAAGCAATGCTGAACCAGTGCAAATGCTTGATACCCCAACCCCCATTCTTTATAGGCTAAGAAAGGAGCTACCAATTAGACAGATGATACCTATGTTTATTGTCTAAAGAGCCCCATAAGAAATCAAATGTAATACTCCTAAGCTTATTTATAATCGAGATTGGAATGGGGGAAAGACCAAACCAGTAGACAGGAATACTACTAAGCATAGCCTGTACCAGGATCAAATGGCCACCAAGTAAGAGTAATTTGTGTGACCAGTGAAGAATCCAATTCTCAAATTTTTGGATCAGCCAATACCAATCCGTGGTCTTATATCCTAGAGGCTTAAGATGATATCCTAAATATTTAAAACCAGTAGAGATAGATTCCATTTTGTATGGCAAAATCTGGGAAATGCCGATACACATGTCGACATCCATATTGTTGAAGAGAAAGCATGATTTATCCAAACTAATACACATGCCTGATGCTTTGTAGAATGTACTCAATATAACCTCAAATGCCATCCATTCAGTGAGTGTACCCATGCCTAGCAAGATCACATCATCTACAAAGAGAAGATGTGTTAATGCCAATGAAGAAGAAATTTTGATACCCTTAATGAGACCATGTTCCCTAGCATCTGCAATCAGAAGGCTGAGCCCTTCAATAATCAAAATGAAAAGAAAGGGGGATAAAGGAAAGCCCTATCTAATATGCCGAGAAGCTTCGAAGAACTTCGATGGCGTGCCATTTATAAGGACAAAAAAGTTTGTTGAAGTGAGACAGGCCATGATCCAGTTTACCCTAAGGAGAGGGACCCCAATCTGGATTAAAATGAGGCAGATGAAAGACCAGTTAACTCTATCGAACGCCTTAACTAGATCCAGTTTAAGGATGAGAGCGCACAATTTTTTGGAATTTACAGTAATGAGAGTCTCCTGAAGGATTCCAATAGGTTCGACAATCTGGCGGTATTTTAGAAACCCATACTATTCACAGGAGATATGGGTGTCCAAGTGGGGTTTCAACCTAACAACAATGACCTTTGAAATAAGCTTATAGAACATATTACATAAAGAGATCGCCCTGAAATCAGAAAAAGTAGTTGGTTGGTCCTTCTAATGGATCAAAGCAAGGAATGTAGAATTTAGGGAAGGAGGAATACAACCCATAACCCTATTAGAGTCTACAACAGATAGTAGATCTTTACCTAATAAGTCGAAAAAATTAATATAAAATTCGGTAGGCCATCCATTGGGTCCGAGACTCCTGTCCTTTTTTAAGGAGTGTAAAGCAGCTTCAATTTCTGAAAGAGTAACAGGTTGTGTGAGTCCAGGGGCATCCTCCAGTGTGATCATATTGTGGAAAAGCATGACCATCCTCAACTGATCAATCAAGCAGGTTTTCTTATCATCACAAAAGATATGTGAAAAATGGCACCGACGCATCTCCTTGAGAGCACCCTCATCCTCCACACTTTTACCATTCTCATCCAATAGAGACCAATTGGAGTCCTGGTTTCTTCTACTAGAAGCCAAAAAATGAAAGAATTTTGTATTGGAATCCCTGAAAAGAGCCCACTTAGAACAACTTTTAAACTTCCAGGTCAGAAGGGTATGTTCTAGTAGCTTATTTTTCTATGCCCAAAGTAAGGACAATGTAGACTAATCATATTGGGAAAGAATAACATAGATAGAGCTTGAGACAATAGAACATATGTCCGTATCCAATCTAAGTGACTCAGAATCTAAGACAACACCCTTTTATTCTATCCAAACTTTAACGTCCTATTTAAGAGTGCGGAGCTTATGAGTCAGGAGTTCACAGTCATCGTTAGAAGGAGAAGGGTATAGAGCAGAACATCTCAAAGACACCTAGGAGGAGAAATCAGGGTCATTTAGCCAAGACCTATTGAATTAAAGGGATAGTTATAAGACCATATCTTCTTGTTCCATTCGAGGAAAATGGGATAGTGGTCAGAAATATCTGAAGTCTAGGTCCATACCTGGTGATACTGGAGCAAGGGGATCAATGAGGAAGCGATCAATCCTCTTACTAATCCCATCTGAGCCCACCCTCCCATTCCTCCAAGTAGGACCGACAGTAGGTGTAGCTATGTACACAAGCCCCAGAGACTCAAAAAAAAGGTTAAAGTGAGAGGAGAGAGGATCAATGGCTGCCTTAGTCCCCCAGGTTTCAGAAGCTCTCAAAGTAAGATTCAGGTCACCCCCTAAGATCAAGTTAGGTGAATTGAGGAGGCCTACCTTACGAGCTTTCTCCCAAAAAGAGTCCTGATTCCTGTAAGGACCATATAAATTGAGAATGTCAATAGGATCTGGCATACCCTTAAAGGTGGCTTTAACCAGGATACCGACCACAGTAGCAAAAGCACGACATCTGACTCGTTGGGGGTTCCATGCAGACAACAAGCCACCCAAGAGACCTGATGCACTTAAGGCACAAAATTCCTAGTTCGAAAGGATTTTGGAAAAGGCACGAAGAGCAGGGTATGAGCTACACATGGTCTCCTGCAGGACAATCATATTAGGTTTGATTAGACGAAAAAGTGAACAGAGGTTACATTGTTTGGCCTTAACCCCCAGGCCCCTGACATTAAGTGTTAGAATCAACATCAAGGAACAGAGGGGAGGAGAGGATATGCTCTAAGTCCCCTTGAGGAGTGACCCCCAATAGCATCTTCAATGCGCACCGAGAGGGGTATGTATGGAGGAGAGGTAGATGAGAGGTCCCCAATCTGACCCCTTTTATCCTTTTTCTTCTTCCTGACCATGACATTTTCAAACCGAATAGAGTTTAGGTGTAAGGTGGAAGGAGAGGTAGGTGTAGTTGCTGAGAAGATTGACATCGATTTCTGCAAAGTTGGATCAGCAAAGGAGGGAGAGGAATTCGGGCTATGAGGAGAGGTTGGATGCTGGTGGGAAAATCTAGATACGGGGAGTGGGGGGAGGTCCAGCAGAGAGGAAAAGGGATGAACAACTGGTGGAGGGTGATGGATCGGGGTGATAGGTGAAGCTTGTGGAGGGCATACCGTTTCGGGTAGAGTAACCGCAGAGGGGGTTGAAGGAATATTAGAGAGGGAAATTGATGGAGAAAGCTGAGAGGGAAATGCAGTCCCAGGAGTAGACACTGAAACCTCCAGACCAGCTAAAATAAGCTCATGTACAAAACCATCTAATGCAACCAACATAGAGTTAGGTATATCATCATATAGGGAGAGAGAGTGTGAATAAATATCGAATTTTGGATGATCAAGATAAAATGGAGCAAAGGGAGCTGTAGCCATTGGAGACACATCTGGACTAGAAGCAGAGTGAATGTCCAGAAGATATGGACAGGTCCTTTGAAGATGTCCCGTATCACGACACTTGCTGCAATGAAAGGGCACATGCAGATAGTCCCACCTCTAGACCGATAGTCACTCTTTGCAAAGTATTTCCACTTCAATAGGTAGGCCAAGAGAGATATCCATATCCACTAACACCCGGGACACCCTTTTGTCGAAAGGAGGATTT
>LPNX010642186.1:388262-417631 GCA_001517045.1 Pseudotsuga menziesii | reverse complement strand
AAACTTATCACACTTGACCAAAAAATTTCAGAATTTTTCATGATATGGTTGATTGTCTTGTATTTGGTATAGATGATTGTATTGTATTTAATGTATTGTTAATGGATCTTTAGGATGTTGCTAGAAAGAGAGTAGACTATGCTTCCCCTTTAATTTATGTAATACACAATGGATTTATCCAAATCTATCTTTTCATTTTTGTAATTATACCTCAGTTGACATATCACCATGATAGGGTATTGAAAATTTTAGTGCCCTTGGGATTATTATTGTTGGAATAAATATCAACCCTAAAACCTAAAATCCATTATTATTGTTAGCATGAATATCAACCCTAAAGTATTTATTTTGGGACATTACATTAGCTAGTTGTTAATCTACATGTGAAGTGATGGTTGTGGAAGAATGACACAACAAGCCTCATTGTTACATGTTTCTAAAGAGTGGAATGCTTCTTGATCTGAAAATGCGTTAGATAGGTGATTTCTTTTTTGTAGTAGCTCTCAATAGAGGATTCCTGGAAAATTTTGTTGTCGAGTGTGCTCTTTTGAAGGAGCTAAAGAGGGTTTTGTAGTTTTAGACAAGTAATTCTTAGAAATATAATTGTCTAGGTGGTCGTGCGGTTTTGTTAAAAATTGTTAGAATGTGAGATTTTCTTTTATTCTTCTTTGATTTCTAGCCATCTTTTATTTCCCAACTTAGGAGTGCCATTCAATATATTGTCTTCCATATTATTAAATTGGTTATGTTGGTTTGTTAACTTTTATGTCATGGGTATCATATAATTCATATGTTTAGCTTGCATTTAACGGCTCAGTTAATTGGTTTAGAACTTGTTCTTTTATGATTTAAAATAAAAGACTTTGAATTTTAGATAAAGACATAATGATGTTAGAGTAGAAGCCACCGAAATTTTGGGAAACTGGTGAAAGAAATCTCAGGTTGCATACCTATCTTGAGCACTGATATTAAGCATAATCTAATCTAGACAAGAACATATAGAAACACACGTTAAAAACATCCTCCATCTGTAACAAGAAACTATGATGCAAAGAATTTGAGGCATCTGCTTAATGGTAATGAAGTGGAGCTGCAACTTCTCTTAGATCTCTTTCTTGGAAATGAATATCCTGATTGGACACCCAAATGAAAAAAATCAGTGAATCAATATAAATGAAAGCAGAATAAAAAGATCCATCGAAATGAAGAAAACTCATTAAATCCCTCAATCTGAGTGAGACATACAAATAGAATGATTGATAGGATATTGAAAAATTTATGTGCTTTCGAACCGTGTTGGCATATTCATCTACTAGGAATACTCTCTTAGTGTCAAAATTTGACCTCAAACAAATGTCGATGGATTCCACAAAATTTTATTAATAATATGAAATATTTAGGGTTAATAATCTAAGTTAATACTCAAATTACTCCATGTCTTCCATGAGATTCAGTGCATATTTCACTATTTTAAAGTTATTAGGAGTCCTTACATGGTTTTAGCTTGGAAGAATGCCTAGACTTGTTATAGTATTTCAAATCAATTGAGTTTTTTTTTCTTTTTATTGGAGCTAAATTTATGATTTAGAGTTGAAGGTGGGGGAATTTCACAGTGTAGAGGTAAACTTGAATAAAATTAGCCACTTGAGGCTAAACTAGGAGAAATTTAGGCACCAATCTTCTTCCATTCCTCCTGCCTCCAACTTTTCCTTGTCTTCAACTATTTTTGTGTTTAATTTATTAATGCTTTGTCTTGGTTAATTTAAATACACACTATCTTTGTGTTTTATTTATTAATGCTTCAAAATATGTCAAAAATTCAGTTCACAAATAAGATCCCTTGGCTTAATAGACCTTGGCAGTGTGTGAGAAGTACAATATTATCCACTATTTTGGAGGTAGTGGCATTTAAAGAGAATGTGAGTGGTACTGCAAAAACATCAATGCAAACTAAAAACTTGGATGCTTAGAGACCTCTCCCTTGATGGGTAAATTGAAATTTACAATGTTTAGTAAAATCTATCACAATCTTCATGCTTATTATGTTTTCCTTTGGTTTTTCTCTACTTTTAATTTTGATATAATAGAGAAAATTTTCATAATTTTCCAAAATTATTGGATGCATTTCCTTTCTTTCATGTTATATGTGTGCATGCATTCTTTTCAAAAAAAACAAGATTATATGTTACCTATATTAAATTGCAGGGATCATTGTATCAACATAATGGATTACACGCTTCTTTGTTGAGAGAATTCATTGAAATTTTGTATTTAGATGTTGGACAAGTCTAAAAATTCAACAATTTTGTTCATCCACTGAGTTTTTTATCGAAATTCGGTAGTTTTTTTCCTAAATTGGAATTTTGAGATCATATCATCCTTCTAAATACATAAATGGATTCAACACACTCAAATAACCTAGGACACCTAGATTATACAAGTTTAAAACCTATTCTTGATATTTTGAAAATTTCTTCAAATTCTTTATCAGATTCCATCAAAATCATGTTGAAAATGCTGCTAAGAAAGGCCAAATTAGTTGAACATTTTACTATGTGCTTAGACATTGGGTTTCTAAAACATGATACAATATTAAGGACAGTTTCCTTCTCAATTTTTTTTTGGTCATTCTGCAAGCCTTCAAAATTGTTGGTTCTGTTATACTATGAAGAGACTAGGATGCTACTAAGGAGTTCTCTACTCTTACTCATGTGAAATGTGAAAAAATTGAGATAATTTCACAAAAAAATTGGACCAACTTACACCATGCAATGATCCAAGAAATTCAAAAGTTGTTTTAATAGAGGACTTGTACATGTTTACTCTACACATTCCCTCCATGGTCAGTTTGGAGGGATTAGTTATGGATATATTGTAACAGGACAATTTTTTTTATCAGTGCCTTGTAACTCCTCTCTAAATTTAGGTGACAATAAACAAAGTCTTGTTGACACTAAAACAAGAAAGCTAAATCCATTACACAATATGAGATCTTACAAGGTCCTCTTTAAGATCCATGCTTTACTTAATATCCAATTTACACAGGTTGTTTAAATGATTTATCCTGCACAAATTTCACAAAGGATGCATGTCCTCATTGTGAACATATCCAACCTATTCGACTAATGACAATTTTGTTCATCTGTGATGAAATTTTGAGACAAGCAAAAGTCATTATTTACTATTGATTTTAGGCATGAAAATATCCGCATTAGAGGCCAAAATGTACACACCATATAAACATACCATATACACACCATATACTCTTATTAATCTATTAATTGAAATCCATTATTGGCATTACAGAATTGCATTGCTATCAATACAAAATTACACAACGTAAAACCTGCTTCAGGATTACATATATACTTTTACCAAAAGAGTAAAGAATGTTTTGAAATGGGAATTGGTCGGACTAAAAAACAGCCTATCCTACACCCTAGCACCACCTTCAGAAAAAAAGAGGTTTTGATACCACATGCCTTGCAATAAAAATCACGAGCAATACCAAAATCAATCTTCAGTCGGGTAATGATGGATGGATTTAGTACAAATATATCCACAGTCAGGATATAATATAGATATATCCACAACCATTTAATTCCTGATGGATTAAATACAAATATATCCACAAATGACTCTATAGAAAAAGGAGAAAATAGGTAGATGGGTTTTCTCAATAAAATATAAAAAGATAATATGGTTGCCTGAAAATCATCTGAGGGGTTTCAATAAAAATGAAACCTTAATAATATAAGGATTTCAATAAAAATGAATCCTCCTACTCATGGATATCGACAATGGTTGGAAGAAAAAAGGAGAATATACACAAATGCACAAGTGCACTACATGGGCTCTGTAAGATGTATAGGAAAATGGATGTATGTATGGAAATCATTGAAAGAGAATCATCTACTTGAGTCCTTGAGCCCACAAGAGATGGTTGATCTAAATTGTGGCTCAGTCCTACATGTGCCATATCATATGGATTCTTTCCAGGAGAAACACGTGCCAAATCCTCTTCCTTTTGATTAAATCCAATGACAAATGATACCTCTTTTTTGGGAGTCTCAGCCAGTGCTGCCATGTTGAAATACAGGGATTTTTTTTTGACAAGGCCAATAGTTCATCCTCTCCTAATCCTCTAGGAGGTACAAGACTGCACCTTGGATTGTTGTGTTTCTCAAGGGCATCCCTGAACTTCTTTATCTGTAGATCATTACACACAAAAACTATGTAAAAGGAAATTGTTGAAGATAAGAAGAGAGCATTAAGGAAACAATGACAATACTAAGCGAATAGAACAAGAAAATAGACTTATTGTTGCATTAGTACAACTGAAGCTACAAAGGCATCCCTGTGCCCCTCTATTGAACTAGAAAAGGGTAAAACATGGATGCACAAACTATAGCACATACACTTGTTTTATTCATAGTTCACCTTTACAAATTTGACATTCAAATTCTTTTCTGGAATTTGGAAAATATGCAGAAGTTGGAACTTAAAATTTAGATATATATCCAAAGGATATCATCACAGAGTTCATATTATATTTGCACAAAATTATCAGAACACAACTTAACAAAAATTATTTGCTCTATTTGTAATACACCATTAATCTAGCAAAACAAAAGCATTTTAATATTCTTCTTGAAAAATGAAACATGGAGCCCTGAAAATATTCTTTTGTATATTGTTCTACTTGTAAAAAATTGGAAGTCTACAGACCATCTTTCTTTAAACCCCACCAAAACTCCAATACTTTAAAAGAGTAAATATTTTCTATAAATGGAAGTAGCTCACAAAATGTCAATTGTGTAGTTAGACTTGGAAAACATCAAACAACAATCTATTGTAGGATGGAGTAGATGCATTAAAACAACTAATAACAACATAAAATGTTGCTCAATGAGATGATCTTATTGCATAGATTCTAGATAAAAAAACGCTACTGAAAAACCCTAGTCCTATTGGCCCTTGGGTAATAGACCATACATGGTCTAAGAACATAGATCATTAATGATGAATCCAACAAAAGCACTATCCAAAAACAAATATAGAATCCTTGTACACTAGATCACAAATAAAACAAAATGCACATCTCCAAAAATTAGTGATCTTGATGCCCATAAAGAGCAATTGTATGTTAAAACTTGCCCCTAACATGTGCATACAACATTGTACAGTAGTATAAGTGACATATAACAGTCAAAAATTTAATGACAAGTTATAGAAGTAAAATTGACTCTTATGCATGCATACAACAATATATATTAGTTATTACCCACGGTAGTAAGTATAGTAACATTATGTTATCAGGAATGTTGAGTACATATGTGATTATTAACATAACTATGGAATGCTAAATAAAATAACTATGTTTGTTTGTGTGTAGACTATGTGATTGATGGAGATGAAAAAAACAATCCACTTTTAATAATATCCCAAACATGAATTGACCTTACCTTTTGTCATTGCATAGATTAAGGGGAATATGTAGCAGCAAAGAGGAGGGATTCCACTTTAAGGGTAGCCCTAAGGTACGGGTTTATCCTGTCACAAAGGAGCAGAAACAAAGGGCAAGCCTAAGGATAAGAGAAGAAGGAAAGGAGCATACTTGAGAAGGGAAGGAGGGCCCAAAAGGGCTATCCAAGCTCCAAAAGTGAATTGTTGCAACCGTAATAGCAAACCCATGTAAGAGAGAGTAGGGTAAGGAGTATGTGGGGGAGAACAATAGGTAGTGAAGGTTAGAGAGGGCGTTGGGTGCAGGACTCATGCAACCACTAGTATTTGGATGGAAGAAGAAATGTCCTTTCTACTGAAGAACCATACTTAACATGGGTTGTTCTTGAAGAATGTATCAATTGAATCCTGTCCAAAATCATACATAGAAACCATGACTAATAGCATGAAGCCATAGTAGTTTCATATTTTTCATGATATATTTAACTATGGACCGTCTATTATAGTCATGAATAAAATAAATTTAATGTACAGAACATGTTGAAGCTCCTTTATCCCTACATCTGTTCTTTTCATGATTGGATTTAGAGCTCAACATTGCCTTATCAATTATTGTGTGGATCCGATTGTCACCACGAACTGTGATTTTGGAAGGCCAGATTACATTTGAGAGGAAGGACATTAGGTATTTAGGGAATTTACGTTTATTTTCTTTTTAAATACAAGTTCACATAACTTTTAATTAAAAATAACCTACATGTGGTACCATTTGCACTAAACTAACATGACACATATCACTCACTTTGCACCATTTTGCATCTATTGTGGTTGGCATATTTTGCATTTCTCCAATTGTGTTTATTCCCAACATCACTCTCACTTGTTACACAAGAATAACACAATAGAGAAACAAAACCCCTTGATGCAATCTTGTCGATTGCAAGGCATATCCCCTTTCTTGATGGGTGTTTTCCCACTCTCCCAATGGTTCACAAGGGAGATAATCTAGCTAGGTTTTCTCCCAGGTCACATTGATTCGATCCTTTGGGAGAAGTTTCTCCTTGCTTGATTTTTTTTCTCCCCTTACAGAGTTTAGATCATTTTACTTCATCCTCCCATGCAAGAGGAATCCCTTTATTTCCACCTCACAGAGGAAATACCCCCCCTCCTTCTCCCTCTTTAAGAGGAGGCCACACCACATCCTCTTCTTCACATTGAAGACAAATATCACTACTACATGCTCCATGTTCTCCCCCTCAAGGAAACTCTACACATAGAACAACGACAACAAATAATACCAACCTATTATTCATGGCTAGCTTGAATATCCATAACCTGGCAAAGCTGATCAATAATCCCATATCTCATGATCCAGTTTATCTCACTATTTCTAAAAAAATCCCATCAGAAATTCCTAAGATTGAAGGGAAACAAGGAGATGATCCCTCCAACCATGTCATGTATTTCCACCTATGGTGTTCCTCCTATAGTATAGTGGAGAATTTTGTGAGGCTTGGCCTCTTTCAACAAATTCTTACAGATAAATATGCAAAATGGTATGTGACTCTACAAAGGGATTCCCATGCCTCTTTTGGCATGATATTCACCGCAATTCTCACTTAATTTTAGCTACCGATACACGATGACCTCGGTATTGAGATTATCACAAAATTTCAGCATAATACTTCTACCCACATTGTGAACCACATCCATGAGTGGTGTAGACATCACACATTGTGAAAAATAGAGAAAAAACCTCAATTTATATTACATTGGTTCATCAAATCAATCCAACTTTCTTTTGAAAAGGATGTGGAAACCTCATTGCTAAAAACTAAGAAAGAATCCATCTTAAATGCCCAACACATCGATCTCATCTATGCATAGTCTGGGTACATATACACCATCCTTCTCGATGCCCCTCGACATCATTCTTTGGATCCCCCCATGTAGGTTCGTCGCATTTAGTGGATGGGATTATTGGGTTTGTTTCCAAACATGTAAAATCTCCCCTTCGAACTAATCCTATGCCACCCCATATAGTATTGGAGTATCCACTCATCCCTCATGTGTTGGTGCCTCCCACTACTGTCCCAAACTCATAGTTTGGGCATCTATAGTATGAGACCTATAGTCATTTTTAACCTAATACAAGCCAAGTAATAGCAGTAGCTCCACCAAAAATGGCACAGCCTACTACTATGTCCACATAGTATGGAGCATCATAAACATATATCGCACCAGAAAGGTATAACACTTACTACTCATTTTTGTGTCCTCCTAGATATTCCCCCATTCCGCACATGGGCGTAAAATTAGTACAACCTTCTTTTGAACAACAATATCAATAGTTTGAGGATTTGAACACCAAAAATCCCCAATATCCTAAAAATTAGGGTAGGAATATAGGTAAGAATAAGAATAACCGACAACAGGGACAAGGGGGAAACCCCCTCCCTAGTAAAACCAGAACCCAGGTAACCAACATACAGGGGTTAATAATCCTCCCCAAAACAAAAAAATGCCAACTTGAGGACCAATTATTCATGCTCAACTTGTGGTGAGTATGGCCATTATACTCATCATTGTCTGCTCATCCATGACTACCAACAACTAGAGGAAGCCAAGAAAAATATAGCAACGAACCCAGGCCCTAAGCTGCATAATGCACCATGGACACAACAATTTATCTTATTGCAACAACCATTTTCCAACCAAAGGGTAGTAAACCAATAGTTGGACCCTCTCCCCCTACGAGATGGTTCCTTTCCAAACATTTACATGAACTCTGTAGCTCTTAACCTTCAAACTTGATCCAAAAGGTATGGAGGCCCAAAACCCCCACCTACATAGGATGGACCTATTCCATTGAGAGTCCCTTTACAAATACCATTCCCAACCATGGAATAAATCCTAAGGATCACAAAGGTGCCACTTCAACATACCTCCCATAACCCTAAGATGAAATCCACCCAAAACTATAGTATTGTAGATGACTTGGCTCAGTCCCCAACTGCCATGCCCACGTTAGAAGTGCTTCAGTCATGCCCAACCCAAATAAAGGAATTACTTGATGCACTTGGTTCCATCAACCTTTCTAAATCATGCCTCGTGATTTTCAACCTAAAAAAGGTGAACCACGACTACCCTTGTTAGTCGCATCCCAAGTCCCAGTCACAGTTAAAAACATTATGATCCATTAGTGCATCATTTATGTAGGTGCGTCCACATGCGTAATGTCCTCTAATTTATGGAAAATATTGGTATCACTCAATTCAATCCCTTCATCCATCACCCTTTGTGCATACTATAGGATGCCATCTCACCCAAGAGGATTGTACCAAAATGTTCCCATCGAACTAAGGAGGGAAATGGTAATGATTGATACTGAGGTAGTCGATGCAAAACTGAAATACAATATCTTGTTGGGTCATATCTATATCTACTCCATGTAGGTGGTTTTCTATTTAGTATTTTGCATCATGATGTTTCACTTTAATGGGAATACCATCACCCTTGAGCAACTCAACTACCATGACCCTAATTCCAACACCAACCCTAACAATGTCCTACCCACAGAAGACAAGGTGACTCAACCACCTTACATTGATATTTTCCTAGGGGCATTGTGTAAGCAGGAATATTTCACCTTCTACGGATAGAAGTTGTTCCTTTGGTCTGAATGGTTCAGATCCAAAACAAATGAGTGAACGACAAAGGATGAAGACCCTCCATGGATGTCGTAGACACCTGGAATGTTGCTTCAATAGAGAACCTGTGTACCCGCAATCAGATCAAACATACAAACACATAAAAGCTACAGAACATCATCTACTTATCCATTCTAGTGACTAAGGAATTTAACAACATTTACATGCGAAATCAAAACAACAGTAATGTAGGATGGAAATCAGCTTTGCATTAAGATGTATGGATAAGTTTACAACCAATTAAGCCTTAGTGTTGACATGCATCTCCATGAAACCAACACTTTCATCCCCATAAGCTCCATATTTTCTCTCTATGCTCTCAAATGGCTTGGGCCAAGTGGTCAATACAACATCATAACAATACCTTTATAGTTCTCCCCCTCAACCATGGACATGAGATTGTATTTATAAGGCTCAATGGATAGGGATGGTTGAGATATTTGTGGGTGAGGTGGCCTCTAAGATCCTATGATGGGGGATCTCGGGCTCAACTGACCCACTATGATAGGGATAAGAGGGGACACAAGGCTCATGATCTAGAAGCCTCGAGAAAATTCTCTTTTCCCATTTTACCTAGGGTACCGCTTTTCTCCTCTTATGACGGAGAAATTTAGGTTAGAAATGCTTAAGGACCAAAGGCCACAGCCCATGGCACCACTTATGTAAAACAAGATACATGCGGTGTGAGCAAGGTACCGCTCATGGTTAACAAGGAAAGCACGGTGCTGAGCATTTTCATGAAAGATTGACAAACAACATGGGTCTCCACTCCAAGTGCTGGGATTAAGGGAAAATATGTGGGTCAAAAGGTCTTATCACATGGTGGTTACAAGATTTGGGTGTAACATAATGCCCCCCAAAGTGTGAGTCTTAGAGGGTTACAATAAATGAGAGATTTGAGAGAACAAGTTTTCACTTCAAGGTGAAAATGTCAGCTCGATCAGAGCATGTCATCAAGTAGGCATATGTAGTACATCAGTATTTTTGACTCATAGACACAAGTAACCAACCCATGGCTGCAGACCAATACATGGCAGATCCATGGGAGGAATAAACAAGCATGGCTACTAGAATATAGCGTAGATCCATGTGATAGAGGACTCAAAATTGGACATAGCTACCAGACATGCAATGTAGATCTATACCATACAGATGCAAATTTGAGCATAGCCACGACCATACAAATGTGGATCCATGCTAGATATACAAAACTCGATCGCAACCTAGGGAAAAGCAATGAGCGCTTTAAACAAATACCCAGGGTCTTTCTCTTGTCTTCCACAAAGTATGATTCTATCCATGTGATTACAATGATCTGAAGTCGAACATGGTAGAAACCACTTGATTACTGGCCAATGATGTGAACCATTAACAACTGCGAGGGAGATTGTCGTTGATGTCAAAGATTCCCAAGGTACCCTAGTACAATATACTAAGTGTGAATAGATGTCCTGATGTCGAAAACCCAGTCGATTCTATCGATCAAAGGTCAATGATGTGAACCTATGTTGAGAGTAAGAGAATCTGTCATTAAGGCATACAGATCTCAAGGTACTAAGTTTTTGTTTCTAAGACTATTTCCTGGATGATGAGCTGATGTTGACGGGAATAGTCTCATCGAAGGAGGGCCATGATGAGTCCCACATTGATGACATGAAACTCAAAACATAGTTCTATAATGATGTGAATGTAGTAGCCATAGGACTGACTCAAAAGTAGTGACACAGAGACTATTCTGATCACAGAGGAAAAACTTCTTCAATTTCCCTTTGAACATCAAGCAGCATGACAAAAGACTTGGTAGCATGAATGAACGGGACAAAATCATGATGCGACAGTGGACAATGCATTCTTTTGAAAGACTCAAAGGAGTTGCATGACTGATGAAAGTGGATCATCACAGAGATCAGCTGAATACCCAATTGACTGACATAATATGTAGACAAGTGCCATGTTTAAAGGTAACGACAAAATACTGTCATTTATTTGCAAAATGATTCCCTTCCCATTTTCCCCATCATGATCAATAAGTGCCTCTTTTCAGTTTTACGAGTTCAAAGAGGGTAACAAACACTCAGTATAGCTTGTCTGAATACAAGTCCAAACTCATATGTTTTACGAACCTGAGAGAGGAGGGGTTCGTTCCCAAAATGGGTCTCTCAATGTTTAATTTAATGAGTCCAATGAAACAAAACTCGATATCGTTCATGTTTAGATAGTCTAAACGATTACGGAAGAAGACTATAAAATGGGTCCTTTTTCATATGATTTAGTCCCTAAGGCCCGAAAAAGTGTAAAATAATACCTTAGAGAACTCTTCTAGTCATGATTGGCAGGAGTGTTCCTTTTTCAAAAATAGTCTATCCAAATCAAAAAAGAGATAACCTACCGTTGGAAAGATGACTCTTCCAATGCTTTAACGAGCGTGAAGAAGACAATATCTCTCAACAATATTTTTGTATTTAGGGAGCCTAAAAAGAGTTTAAAGAGGACTCCATGAGGTTTCTTTACACAATGTTACTTTTTACGAGCCTGGAAAGAATTGGAAATGGACTCTATGATCTTTTCGTGTTTAAGGAGCCTGAAAAGGGTTAAAACAAGACTCCATGGGGTTTCTTTACACAATGTCAATTTTTACGAGCATGGAAAGAATAAAAAATGGACTCAGTGTTAGAATAATCAACCCATAGTTAGCTACCTTAGACATTAATTAATTCATTTTTGTCTTATTTGCCTAGTTTCCATATTCCACCTTATGCAAGTTGTCCTCCACATGTCCAAAGTGGTAAAAATTGGTAAAATTGAGTCATGGAGTGCTTTGTAAACCACTTGGAATCAATTTTTCTTTATTCCTGGCCTTCCTAGTGCATGTCTACTTTTTCTGCTTTATTGCCTGCTTTTGCTAAGTTTTAAGGCAATTAGGAAAGTTTGACTAGGTGAAGTTAACTTGTTTTTTGTCCTCATCATCCTCCACTCTTTTCTCCTAAGAAAAGCATGTATGAGTTGTCCTTCCATCATCTATTAGCTTTCCTAATTGTTTTTTCCAATTCGTGATCTCCTAGACAGATTTGGAAACTGCTTTATGCACCTATGGGGGATTTGCTTAGATTTAGTAATCATGCTTTTGACCAAATTCGAATGAAATCCTTATGCATTAAAATCTCTCATGTAATTATTTATTTTGGAAGCCTATGAATTCACAGGGTTGTCTATTGTACACTTATTCAATACAGATTAGTGTTCTGCTCCATATTCAGTCTCCTTTGTGTGTAATTTGCATGTGTAATTGACAATTTTTGTGAGTGTAATTGTTCTAACACATGGGTTCAGTTTCCACATGGTATCAAAGACTTTGTAGATTTATTTCTCTCCTTCCAATTTTTTATTGTAGGTTTGACATCATTGACTGGGAGCATTCTGCTGATTGAAGGGACAATTTCTGAGCTATGGATCAATCTCAGAAGATCATCTTGACTCCATTTAAATTCTTTGAATGGAAAGAAAATATGGAGATACTGTTGAGAGTGAAAGGCCTCTATAGAGTGACTATGGAAATAGAAGCAGAGCCCAATGTAGCTGTAGAGAAAATTAAATGGAACAACAGGAGGGATGAGGCCTATGGTCTCCTGTGTCTGAGCATATCCAGAGACCTCCTTTTCTATCTTGATGGATTAACATCACCAAATGAAGCATGGGACAGGATTTTTGAGCTTTTTGGTAAAACAGATGAGATGAGGGGACATCAAATTTAAAATGAATTGATCTCCCCGAGTCCCAATAGCTTTGAATCCTTGCAACTCTACTTTTCCAAGTTCAAAGCCCTTGTTTTGCAGCTAAAACAGTGTGGGATCGAAAAGAAGGAGGAGCAACTAGTTTTGAACATACTCTTGAAGCTTGGCCCTAACTATTTAGTGTTTGTCTCGACCTTCCATGCTACAAAGTTGACAGCTCGAGCCTGGAAAATGCCTAGCCTTGCAGATTTCATGGAATCTCTCACACAAGAACAAGATAAATTGGTGATGATGGGCACCATCAAACCTTCCAAAGACCAAGCTTTGGTTTTTGGAGATTCAAGGGTGGATTCAAAAGGAAAGAATATAGCTAAGAAGCCACTTGAGTAAAAGAGAGACAAGAATAAGTCTCCAGAGGAGCCCTAAGGTTCCAAGAAGAACACCCAGAAGAAGAAGAACAAAGGAGAAATGAGCAAGTGAGCATACTGCAGTAAGGGAAATCATCCTGAAAGCTCCTGCATGAAGAAGCAAATTGACATGCTGACCCAAATCTTGGATAAGAATGGCATCTCCATTCCTGAAAGCTCAAAGAAGAGGGAAGGAGGATCAAATTTAGAAGACAAAGAGAGTGTTCATGCATTGGTTGCTGGCACATCAAGCTCACCTAGTTTCATCATTGATTCTGGAGCTTCAAGACATATGGTTTCAACCAAGGAGGCATTAACCTCACTTGACATGTTGAAAGGTCCACCAATTGTACTGGGAGATGACTCTCTCACTGAAAGTTTGGACAAAGGGAGGATTGATCTTGACCATGGTAAGTTCAGCAATGTATTGTATGTTCCAGGTCTTGCCTCTAACCTCTTATCATTGTATAAGATGACCCACACAAGGTATCCAAAGAAGGTCATATTCTCCCCTAATGAAGGTGAGATCACAGATATCTCAAGTGGTAAATTCATTGGAAAAGGAGTTGCGAATCACACTTTGAAGGTATACATGTTATCACACTTCCTACCCTACTCAAACCCCTCTGCTCTTCTGATTCATGCTGATGAGGCAAGCAAGATTTGGCATGAAAGATTTGGCCAAATTAACTATAAGTATCTTTCTGATCTTAGTGAAAAATAAATGGTCATAGGGTTACCAAAGATTAAGTTTTCCAAAGGAATCTGTCAAGGTTGCATCTTAGGAAAACACCCAGAGCATAAATTTGAGAAAGCTAGTCATGAGAGAACCTCTGCACCTCTTGAGTTGATCCACAGTGATGTTGCTGGGCCATTCCTCATATGTCATTGAGTCAGGCCAAATATGCATTGACATTCATAGATGAATTTTCCAGGTACTGCTGGGTTTACTTCCTGAAACACAAGTCTGAAGTTTTTGGCCTCTTCAAAGTCTTTAAGGCTTTGGTTGAAAACCAGTCTAGGAGGATACTCAAGGTCCTCAGATCTGACAATGGTGGTGAGTATGTCAATTCTAAGTTCATTTAATATTGTGTAGATGTAGGTATTCATATGCAGCATTCTATCCCTTACACACAACAGCAAAATGGTGTTGCTGAGAGGAAGAACAGATCACTGAAAGAAATGGAAACCTACATGATGGAGGCTAAGACTTTGCTACCAAAGTTTTGGGCCAAAGCTATAAACTATGCAGCCTATATTCAGAATAGGGTGCCTCATAAAAATCTTTATGTTATGACTCCTTTCAAAGCATGGAGTGGGCACAAGCCAGATGTGACCCATTTCAGGATTTTTGGCTCAAGGGCTTGGGCTAGAATTCCAACAGAAAAGAGGAAGGATTTGCAGCCCCAAATCCAAGAGTGTCTATTTTTTGGGTACTATGAATATTCAAAATGGTACAAGCTGATCAATTTGATCACAAACAAAGCCTTCATTGAAAGGAGTGTTCAGTTCCAAGAAGAGCCTTTAGCAATAGTGGAAGTTGGAGAATCCTCTTCACCACCAGAACCATTGAATGTAAGTGAAGAGATAGTTGAGTTTGATGATTATGATATGTCTGATAATTATGATTTAATTGCAGATCCTAACATTCCTACAAGATAAAAATGGGCAGCAAAGACCATTCATGCAACTGGAGAACTGGTTGGAAATCCTAATGATCCAAGGAGGACTAGATCTCAGTTTGAGAGTGCTTTGTGTGTGAAAGACCCTTTTTTTGCATAGAAATGTTATCTGATGGTTGAATCAGACCCATAGACATATTAATATGCAGCACATTATCCAAGATGGCAAACAGCCATGAAAGAAGAGTTCAGCTCACTCCAGAAGAACAATACTTGGGAGCAGGTTGATCTTCCCCCGAGGAGGAAGCTAGTTCAGTGTAAGTGGGTTTACAAAACCAAGTTTGCTGCTGATGGTTCACCTTTGAAATATAAGGAAATATTGGTAGCCAATGGCTACTCATAGGTACATGGCATAGAATACAATGAGACCTTTGCACCAGTGGCAAAGATGGACTCCATCAGGCTAGCCTTAGCCATTGCAGCTTCGAAGCAGTGGGAGGTACATCACATGGATGTGAAGTGTGATTTCCTTAATGGATATATTACTGAAAATATTTACATTCAGAAGCCTCAAGTATTTTCTACTAATCCATCTCTTGTGTGTAGGCTAAATAAATCAATGTATGGGCTTAAGCAAGCCCCCAGGGCTTGGTATGCCAAGATTGATAGCTTTCTGCTATCAGAATTTTGTTCGATGCAAGTCAGATCCAAATGTTTATTTGAGACTGATTCATGGTTCATTAATGATTATTGTCTTGTATGTTGATGACCTTCTCATTACAGGAAGCTCAAAGGATGAAATTGCCTCCTTGAAGGATGCAATGAACCATGCATTCTCTATGACTGATTTGGGGTTATTGAGCTAGTTCTTGGGGCTCGAGATTTCTAAAACCAAAAATGGAATCAAAGTACATCAGTCCAATTATGCCTTGGATTTTCTGAGCAAGTTCAACATGAAGGACTGCAAGCCAAGCAAGACTCCCTTCCTTTCAAGAGTTAAGCTTGAAGAAGTAGATTCTTCACCTATGGTAAACAATACACTGTATGGGAAACTGATTGGGTGTTTGTTGTAACTTACACATAATAAACCTGATATTTATTATGTAGTAGGTGTGGCTTCAAGATACATGGATCAGCCTCATGAGATCCATTAGAGAGCAGCCAAAAGGATCCTTAACTTTGTTTAGGGAACAAGGACTCATGGGATCTTCTACAAAGCTAAATCTGATATTGATTTGATTGGGTTTACTGACAGTGATTGGGTAGGTGACAACACAGATATAAAGTCAACATTAGGATATGTGTTCATGCTTGTTTAAGGACCAATCAGCTGGTCAAGCAAGAAACAGAGTGCCATTGCACTCTCATCTACAGAAGCATAGTACAGAGGAGTTGTAAATGCAGCAACTCAATGTTTATGGTTACAGGGGTTACTTGGTGAGTGTGGCTTCGAATCAGAATAATCAACTAGTATCTATTGTAATAATCAGAGTACCATTCAAATATATAATGATCCAATTCAGAGACAGAGAACCAAACACATTGAGATCCATATGCACTACATCAGACAGCTTGTGCATGATGGCGCCATTCACCTACTCTTCTGTTCATCTTCAGAACAAGTAGTAGAAATCTTCACCAAAGTTTTTTGTGAGAATAAATTCAGCAATATCAAATCACTACTGGGGATTGCTGATCATGCTGTGAAGCATGAGTGATGACAAGATTTTCAAATTTTGTTTTACTGTCCATGTTTAAGGGAGGATTTTTCCCACTGGGTTTTTGCCTCTTTCCTTGGTTAAATGGACATGCAGTATGTAAAGGGTGACTAAGCCTTGTTTCTAGACCCTCTAATTTTCTGATATTTTACTCATAAGTTAGGATTAAGGGGGGGTGTTAGAATAATCAACCCATAGTTAGCTACCTTAGACATTAATTAATTCATTTTTGTCTTATTTTCCTAGTTTCCATATTCCACCTTATGCAAGTTGTCCTCCACATGTCCAAAGTGGTCAAACTTGCTTAAATTGCATCATGGAGTGCTTGGGAAACCACTTGGAATCAATTCTTCTTTATTCATGGCCTTCCTAGCACATGCCTGCTTTTTCTGCTTTATTGCCTGCTTTTGCTGAGTTTTAAGGCAATTGGGAAAGTTTGACTAGGTGAAGTTAACTTGTTTTTTGTCCTCATCATCCTCCAATCTTTTCTCCTAAGAAAAACATGTATGATTTTTCCTTCCATCATCTATTAGCTTGCCTAATTTATTTTTCCAATTCGTGAGCTCCTAGACAGATTTGGAAACTGCTTTATGCACCTATGGGGGATTTTCTTAGATTTAGTAAGCCTTATTTTGACCAAATTCAAATGGCATCCTTATGCATTCGAATATCTCATGTAATTATTTATTGTGGCAGCCTATGACGTCACATGGTTGGAAATTGTACACTTATTCAATACAGATTAGTGTTCTGCTCCGTATTCAGTCTCCTTTGTGTGTAATTCGCATGTTTAATTGGCAATTTTTGTGAGTGTAATTGTCCTAACACCTGGGTTCAAATTCCACACTCGGACCTTTGATACTTGGTTTAAAGAGTGTGACCAAAGTGTCATAACAAACGCTCATCGACTTTTTCTATTTTATGGTAGTACGAAAAATTCATAAACAAACTCCCAAAGCTTTACTGCTAGGGTTCTTCTATCCTGCAGTCGACTCAAAAAACAAGTGTTAAATGCGCTCATAACTAACATTAACGGATTACGACTGATAAATTTCAAGCAAAAAGTGATTTTAAATCAAAACTATAGCATGTCAAACCCAAAAATGTGTATATAAGTCATGTAAATAGTGAAAAATCAAATCATTTTACTATTTACCCATAGTGGAGAGCATTTGGATCGCTTTCCTAGTTAGACCTTCAGTGGGTGATATCTGGAGTTTCCACTATCAGATTCAAGCACTGTCAGTTCCAGGTAACAGTTAAAACCCTAATATTCCTTTTCATAGTCTTTATTTTGAGTTTTGATGGGGTTTTGGGCTTGTATGGCAAGCACTAAAACCATGGAAATGGGCACTGTGCTTATCCCTTGTAGGATACATGGTACCTCACTAGAACCACGCCTAAAACAAGGATCACAGGCAGTGCCACCACCTGTATTCAATGGCACACAGGTGGTTCCGGTCATGAAGATTTAAAAATGATAACACAAGTAAAAATAAATCATTTCTTTGGATTTAAATCATTAAGGATGATTCTAATATGTGTTATGATTGTTTTTGGTAGGTTTTTGCTGATCAATTATGGTGATATGGAAAGAAAGACAACATGACAATGATGATGCTTTTGCTGAAAGGAATGTGGATTGTATAGCCACATTACAAGACTATGGGCTCCTAAAATTCTTCCAGACCCCTAGCATGGTATCACATGAGCAGTTGCTAGAGCACATACTTCGGATGTGGAATCCAAAGCAGCAACACTTTGAGGTTGGGACTCATATTTTGACAGTAGAGGTAGAGGACATCTACTTCTTGACTAGAATCTTGAGACAAGGTGCCCCCATCTCACTGACAAGTTCCGAAGGAGGGGATATTACCACACAAGAGTTAATAGACCGTCACTGTATCCCAAGGATGAGGACATCGGGGAAGAAAATCCCCATCAAGGCAGTGATGGATGGGCCCCTACGGACTATATTATTTACTATGAAGACAGTGGCTGGGAGTTAGGGTGTGCACTAGGATTATAGGGAACACATTTTGTATGCCATAGAGGCCATGGCACCTATAGTATTCAACTGGGAGGAAGTCCTGCTTCCGATATCCAAAGATAAGCTGACTAAGTGTCGCCAAGGAGAATTGAAGTAGTTTGTCTTTGGTTCCATTCTAGCCTACTTATTCTTTGAGAGGGTACCACAAATGAGACCTCAGGTGGTCTTCACAGAGATGAGGGCGTAGGACCCCTGTATGTAGAGGTGAGTCCGTATTATGGCCCATACTAGAGCGGATAGGGGGAAGGTGAAGTTCGGTGACCCGTTCTTCAGATGGCTCCAAGATCGGATCCTCATGGTGTAGGATTATGCTTATGTGGGTACAGAATTCAGCGGAGACCCTGACCTACCACTCCCACCTGACGAATAGTGGGGTGACATCAGTAAGAAGCAAGAAACCCTAAAATGGAGAAAATGTTTTTATGTTTTTTGATGTCTTATACTTTTTATGTTATGTAACGAGACATGGATAATTTCATGCAGACGTTGGAGCAGCACGACCTGGGGGAGCTTCCCCATTGGATAGATGATCTAGAGCTCTCTTTGTACTGCAGGGCGATGATATCACCGAGGAGTTAGAGGAAAACTTGGAGAGGTTGACCTTGGATATCCCTGACGCTTCCATTGATGACCTCCCTTTGAGGTATCAGAGACCAACATCGGGAGTACTAGGTTGATTTAGTAGGCTACTGCGTAGAGTAGCCTGGGCAGTGATGTGCTACCACGAGCATCACTAGACATTGTGTGCATGAGATATCTACTAAAAGTTGATAGATTCAGGATTTTGTATGGTGATTTTTTCCTAAAATCCTACATGCTTTAGATGAGGTCTGAGTACCTAATTTTTTTTTTGTAAACTTGTTCATATATATATATCTATATATACAGACTTTTACCTGGTGTTTATATGTCTCAAATGGTAAATGTATTTTACATGAGTTGTATGTGTCTTTAATTGTTTATTTATAATGAACCATATTTGATCTAACGTCATGAATGGGAAATATGCCAATCTAGGATGTAATTAGCTAATGAGTCAGCAACTACATTATATTCCCTAGGGATATGCCTATAAGTGATGGTTTCAAATGATCTTTCTAACAAGTGTACCCTCCAGAAAAGGCAGAGAAGCACAGGATTTCTAATGGTATAAACATGGTTTAGATGACAAACCACGAGTTGTGAGTCCATCAAGACTACTATATTGCGAACATCTTGGGAGGCAGATTCCGTCAGAAGACCAATGACTGCTTGATACTCGACGATGTTATTGGTAGCGAGACCAATACAAACCACTCCTGAACTAACCAAATCTTCAAATGGTGAATAGAGGACCCAAGCAGCTGAGGTGAGATTCAAGGTGTGGCAGAAAGCACCACCAACGAAGCTGTAGAAATCCAATTGCTTTGCATGACCAAAACATGGTATAAACAGATGCAGACACTAAACTCAAACCATATTGAAGATACTAAAAGCACACTGAAATTCAAGAAATATGCATATATACAAGATACTATCCAAGAACAACCTAGGCATAGTATCTCTTCAGGTACAACCCATTGCAAGGTTTCCCTAAAGGGATTCCATCGTAGTCAACGAGCTCGTAGGCCCCTTTCTCTAAAACTTTAGAAATGACAAAAGGATCGTACCACATGGACTCGAACTTACCCTTCCCTAGTTTGTCTTATCTCTGGTCGTAAGTCAAAACTAGGTCACCCTTGTTAAAGGCATGAGGTTGGATTGATTTATCATACTACGCCTTGACATGTTTCTTATGTGCCTCATTAGCCAAGGCAGCATCTCTTTGAGTCTCATCAAGGTTATTCAAGTACACAAATCTTTCTTCGTCTGCGGAAGTGTCTAGGAGAAGTTCGATGGTAAGTTGTAAAGATGGAATCTGACATTGAATTAGTAAGACAGATTCAAATCCATAAACAAACTGGAAAGGCATGAAACCAGTAGTTGTTTTCACCGAAGTCCTATAAGCCCAAAAAGTGGAGAAAAGAATGTGGTTCCAGTTGGATTTATGATCTCCAACCATCCGTCGAAGCATAGTTTTTAAAAATTTGTTTATGGCCTCTACCTGACCATTAGCTTGTGGATAATATGGTGTAGAGTTTTCATGGTGAAAGCCTAGCTTGCCACTCAGTTCCTCCATCATTTGATTACAAAAATGTGATCCGTGATCAGTAACAATGGACTGTAGGACTCCAAATCTAGCTATGATATGATTGAATAGGAAGAGAGCAGTAGTATTACCATATTCCGCATATGTAGGTATGGCCTCAACCCATTTTGTAAAATAGTCAACGGCTATGATGATGTAACCATGCCCTCGACTAAGGTAGGCTTACAATGCGTAAAGTCAATCCCCCATTTGGAAAATGGGCCAATGGAAATGACGGGGTGTAGCGGAGCAGGATGAGTGCGATTTTTGGGATAAAAATGTTGACAAGGTGGGAATTTCTTAACAGCCTCATGATAGTCTTTGAATACTGAGGGCCAGAAATAGCCGACACGAAGGATTTTTTGGGTTGTAGCCATCCCAGATAAATCACCACCACATGATCCAAAGTGGAAATCATTCAACACATGTTCAGCCTCCTCATGGGTGAGGCATCACTGAAGAATAGAATCAATCCCATGTATGTACAAGGTATCATTCAAGATGAGGTAGTATTTCACATGGTGATGGATACGGCGGCGATCGTCATAGGATAAATGCAACTGAAATCATTGTGTTTGGAAATAAATAAGCAAATCTCCATACCATGGATTGGTAGTGTTGATCAGGAATAGAAATTCATCAGGAAATAAATCACTAGGCTTAGATTCTGTTGCAGCATAGGGAAGATCACACATGAGATCAGAAAAGACCAAGGATTTCTTTGATGTGGCTTTGGTGAATTCCATATAAAACTCCTATAGTATGACTATCCATCGGGAGTACTTTCCCCAGAGCACCTGATGATTCAGGATGTAATACATAGGGTTCTAGTCTTCTAACACAGTGGTTGTGCAGAGAAAAATGTAGTGACAACATTTTTGTACAACAATGACCGTGGCCAATGCTAACTTCTCCATGCATGAATATTGGGTTTTAGAATCCATAAGATTCTTATTAGCATAGTAAATCATGTGCTCCTTATGTTACGGAGAGAAATTCCTATGGCTTGGGGTACCACAACAGATAGCTTGACTCCAGAAATCAATCCTTTCCAATATGCAATAGAAATTAAATGTCTAACACTAAAGGATCAGACCTCGTACCTTATTCCGGACGGTTGAAGTAGATCCCTATTGAGCTTTGCAACTTTAGCTTGAATTGATAGATTACTTTCTCAACAACAAGTAAACAATACAAGAATTCTATATATCATGGTGTTAGATCTGTTCTAGCATATATAATAAATAATGTATAAGCATTTGGCATAATCCCATGGATAAAATATTCATTAAAATACACATCATTGGACAGGAAAAGATAGTTCTTATTAATATAAATCAGAGATTACAAGATACAACCTCTGTCGGCACGTCTGCGAACTGGAGAAACTGAATCCCCCACTTGGGCCTCCACCACTTCAATCCTCCATCAATTAGATAGCAAGCTCACTAGCAAAAGGAAAGCTTGGGAAGAGCACAAAAGTGCTCTAAGGGACAAAGGGATGCAGACTCAAGCATAAGTTTCGGCAACAATGGACTATAGTTCCTTTGCTCTCAATTCTCTCTTATGCCTTCAATTTACCAAGGGGTTCCTTATATAGCTTTTCAAAGGGATAATGAAAGGTCGAATCCAAGCGATATCAAGGAATATGGAAGGCCAGGAGTCAAATGGGTCGGATCCATGTCAAGGAAAACTCCAAAAGGAATTGGATTATGCACACATCCCGATGTATATGGTTATAGGGGTCAAACCCATGTATGTATGCGATTATAGGTTTAAAAGCCGTGTATATCATTTTTCATATGTTTTTAGGGATGATCAGGGAAACATCAAAGGACAAAAAGTGGTCCATAGGGTCTAACGAGTCTGCAGCGGGACAGGGGAAGGCCATACAAAGTGTGATTCACCTAGAGTGGTGAAATTCTCTATAA
The DNA here is from genome assembly GCA_001517045.1 of Pseudotsuga menziesii. Taxonomy (NCBI): domain Eukaryota; kingdom Viridiplantae; phylum Streptophyta; class Pinopsida; order Pinales; family Pinaceae; genus Pseudotsuga; species Pseudotsuga menziesii. The sequence goes on along the minus strand of LPNX010642186.1, from coordinate 394,832 downwards.
CACCTTACCGTTGGGATTTTCCTGCACCAAAACTATAGCAATGGTAGTAGTGGAGGCAACAATATACAAGAGGAAATCCTTTGAATAATCTGAGGGGAGTATCACGGGTGAATGCATCAGAGCCTGTTTGAGATCATGAAAGGCACATTGGGCTTGATCATCCCAAAAGAATGGAGTGTCCTTCTTGAGGAGACGCATATAACCGTGTGTTTTCTCTGTGAAATTGCACACGAAACGACAGAGAAAGTTTTCCTTCCCTTGCAAAATTAGGAGTTCAAGGATATTAGTTGGGGCTGGTAGAGCTAAAATGGCGGTAATTTTCAAAGGGTCTATCCGGATGCCATCTTTGGAGACCACAAAACCTAGCAGACGTCCCGTCTCAATGCAAAAAACACATTTATGCAGATTGAGCCATATATTATAATGACAACATATCAGGAAAATATCTCTAAGATGACCAAGGTGGTCCTCCCATTGCTGTGAATGAGCAAGGAGGCCATCAAGGTATGGTTCAACAATATGTTTAATTTTGTGAAATGCATAGGACATCACACCCTGGAATGTGGCTCCAGCATTTTTCAAGCCAAAAGATAACTTATTATATGAAAAGATTCTGTAATGTCCCCGGTTTTGACCCCGTTTGCATGATGTATATATTTTAATTAATCGTGGTGAGGAGCTCAAGGAAAAAGCCCCACCATCGATTTGGTTGTGTATGTCTCGGCAATAGAGGTAGTTGCCAATGGTATCTTGTGCTATCTGGCACATTATAATTCAGCATCATGTAAATACGCACATCAATTAAAACTAAAACCACAACCAGCTACGGCAGTGCAACGTTAAGTGAAAAGGGCATGGTTCCAAAGGATAAGGGGTGGGGGATGTCAAACCTTGGTTATGGGAAAAACCCATGTTTCACCACCTTTGTTTTGTTTGCCACCTTTCTTGTCTTACCCAACCTCTCCAACCTCTTCAATGTCTTGACTTTGCAGTTGGGGGCATTTATTGCATGGGGAAATGTGGGCATGGAAAAACATGGGTTTTGGCACGCTACTGTCAGTTTGGATGGTATGCATGCCCAATGGAGAACCTTCGTTTCTCTCACGCCGGTCTTCATTCTCCCCATGGTCAGTTGCTCTCACGGCTAGGATGTTCTTCCTCATGCAGAGGTCTGTTCGTCCTCCCGACGGCCTGTTGATTCGCGCGCAAAGGTGAGGCTGTTTCCCCTCACGCGCAGGATGGAATCCTCATGCAGGGATCAGGTATGTTTTCCTGTGTAGTTTGCTGTTGGGTGCAAGCTTTTCATCACGCACAGACCGTTGAGGTGGATTTCCCATGAGGGAGCCGTGCTCACTGTCTTTGTTTTGGGGCTGTGTCTTCCCCACGTTTTCGGTTGACTGTGGTGCCCAATTACATTTGGGCCGCCATGCATTTCGTATCGGTTCATTTTCTGCAGTGGTCTGCGTCTGAGTTTCCCTGCTATTTGGGACTGTGTATAGCTGCCATAGTTGGCATTGTGAGTGGTGTCTATTGATTACCACAGTCGTTGGCCGAGTCTCCCGTGGTTATGCTGGGAGTGATGTTTCCTATTCACTATGGGCTATAAATCGTTGCCATTATTCACTGGTTGATTGGGTTGCTGTTGTTTCCCTGGATTGGGGTGTTGTTGCTGAGTTGTTTTGGCCACGTTAGGGCCAAGAACAACTCTGTGTTGTCCGTCGGACTTGAGCTGTGTTCATCCGTGGTTGGGGCTATCCCCAGTTGTTTTGCTCCTTCATAGGGTTGTGAAGGGATTGTTTGGCTGCATGTAAGCAGTGGTTGGTCTTCGATCTGTACTGGCTTAGCCGCTTGTTAAAGGCCTGTTAAACCCAGTAGTGTTTGGTTTAGATGTTTGTGTCCCCTTGGCTATGTGCTAGCCTGCAATTGACCCTTATTCCGGAGGAATCATGCTCAACTCGGGGGTGGCAGCGTTACTGAGAGATTGATGAGCAAGCTGGCCTATGGTTGGGTGGAACGTTGCAGCGACGTAGCTGGTTGCGGGCAAGTTCTCCATTAAAAGATAAGTACTACTGCTAATTCATCTCTGCAATTTATATCTATTGTATATGGAACTATGATGAACATGTTTATGCTGGAAATGTATGTGTGTTGCTTCTGCTGAATGTTGATTCATTCTGCATCTGTGTATACTTGTAAGTTTTAATTCCAACATTGATTTCTTTTTATTATGTTCATGGGGCAGTTTTCCGGTCGTGTTTGATGTTCGTTGCGTCCTCCTCACCGGTCTGAGGGATAGGGACGTGACAGAGTGGTATCAGAGCTTGGGTTACAGCGATGGGCCTCTATGGGCCAAGAAAGAACCGCTGATAGAGGACAGAGTTACCCTCTATGTCCAGCAGAACAGCAGTGAGCCAACAAATTCAGAAAAATAGTATAAGTGTTGAGTGGTCGGACCCCTGGAGGAAGTGGAATTCCGTCGTTGCGGAAGGATTGGAAAAGTGAAATTCTGCTGTTGTGGAAGGATTGGTGAAGTCTCCCATCCGCTATTGCAGACAGCGAAGCGATTTCACGTCTGACGTGAAAGTCATTCGACGTCCGACGCCGGAACCATTTGGGGAAAGCCGCGAAGATTTCCTAAGTGTCTGCCGGAAGAAGAAGGGTGCGAGCGTCCACCGTTGTGGAGGCCAAAGCCATGTGGCTTCCGATGTGAAAGGCCGTCGACGCCCGACGTTAAAATGGCTCTAAGTGCCTAATCGGAAGAAGTCAAGATTTGGCGAGCCGTCGTTGCGGAAGCCAAAGCCATTTGGCTTCCGATGTCAGAAGTCAGCCGACGTCTGACGTAAGTGCCAAATCAGAAGAATCCGTGAAGTAAACTTCCACCAATTGGAAGGGAAAGTGGTCCGACGTCCACTGTTGCGGAAGAGAGAATGCTCCGACTTCTAATGTGGAAAGACATCTGACAGCCGATGAGTCGGAAGGAAGAATGGTTCCGGGAGCTGATTCTGCGGAAGGAAGAATGGTTCCGGGAGCCGATTTTGTGGAAGAAAGAATGGAAAGAGGAGCCGATTCAGCGGGAGGAACAGTGGAATGAGATCCGATTCTGTGCAAGGGGGGAAAAATTTGAGTTTTCCATGAGATTTTCCCAACAGATTTTTACTGTTTTCCAGTGGGATTTTGACGTTTCTTAGTGAAATTTCAGGGCTGAAAATGAGAAAAGAGGGAAGCCACAGGGGGCAAGCCCCCTTGACCCCTGTCGTCCCTTGAGATAGTTGTTCTTGTGAGAAGGAAAAATCTTGTGTTTTGGGCAAGAGTTTGAATCAGAGGGATTTCACCAAGGACAAAAGGGATGCCGAAAATGCAGCTGCCAAAATGGCTCTGAGATCATTAGAAGAATGTGAAAATTCTACGTTGCAGTGGTGTAATGAAAATGCAAAGATTTGGTGAAAGTTCTCATTCTTAGAAGTGGTGTGGTTTCTACACCCGAGGTCGGAATGACGCATGAGAATAGGCGTTGGAAAGCTTATCCAGCAGGGAACAAAGAGTAAGTGTCCGGAATCTAAGCATGAAGTAGCAAAGTGCTAATGATGGCCGCTGCTATCAAATGGAAAAATCTGGACAGTTGCATGCCCAGGGGCGGCAAGGACTATGAAGTCAACCCGCTGCTGTGTGAAAAGGGAGTTCCATGCAAGGATGAAAGGCTTGAAAAGGGAAGTTTTCCTTAAAACCCTATCTTGCTTATTTTAACTACATTTCCTAAGTTTATGCTTGAAATGCATGAGGATATGTATTGCATGCATAGAATATTGCATGATTGGTAAGAATATTGGAATATATATATATGTATAATGAACCACTAATGATAATCATTGCTTTGATGTGGGAATTAGTGGAAACACCAACGAGGACATGGACCTGGATGAATGTGTTGCTGATGCGGATGGAATGTGACCAGCAACCCTCTGGAGAAAGGGATAAAGCAACAAGTCCAGGATAAAATTTGGTGAGCAGATGCTGCAATCTCCTGCAAAGGACCAACCAAAGTGGTCATGGCAAGGGTGTAAGTACGACCCATGCAGGTAAGAGTTGCTTATGAAAAATTCCATGGAGTGGTAAAGGTAAGAGACCTCCTACCATGTAGAAATTCGAATATAAAAAAAAAATGTGTCATGCCTATATATGTTGGTGATATTGATTATAGTAATGCATCCTATATGAGGTAGTCATGGATACCCCATGGTATGTTGAATGCATTGAGATGAGTGCATGTGATATTATGAATAACTAACAGCTGAAATGATGAATTAATGATAATTCTGGAACTGTTTCGAAGGCTGTTATGACTGCAGGATAGTCATGATCAATTGGCTGCCAAAAATTCTCTATTGAAGAGCAAGGTGGTATGAATGATGCGCTTGTGAAGTAAGGGTATCTAAACTTTCGTTTAATTGCATGAATGACATGACTATAGCTTGCAATGTTAATATGATAACGATTGCATGAAGTAAATGAGCTTTGATAATATTGATGTGACTAACAGCGGGAAATATTTGAATTTTATAAATTCTGAAAATGATTCAGTGATGGTTGTAGCAATAAGATAGTATATGCATCCATACTTACCAAGTGTTGGTTGCTGGAAGCTCATGTTTTAGGTAGATTATTTTGAGAATGGCATTGAGAGGTAAGATCCTGACCAATGCTGGAATCTACCATGTAAAAGAGTTTGTTAAATTTGAATTGTGAATTTCAAATATTGCTGACAACCACTAGCCACCGTTGCCTTGCATAAGATTGTGTTTGGTTGATTGAAACTCATGTTTCAGGTAGATTATTCGAGCATGGCAATGAGAGGTAAGACCTTGACCAATGCCAAAATCTACCATTTATGAGAAGAAGTCTCATGGTTGTGAAATCTAGTTGGTACGGGTTGTTAAATTTGAATTATGGATTTCGGATTTAAGAAAGTGCTAACGACTACTAATCATTGTTGGCTTGTATGAGATTGTGTCAGGAGGGACGCATGGTAAGTGGGTATTCATGTTACGATAGTAAGCATAAAATTATAATGGGCATAGTAATGCTTCTTATAAGAGACCCACAATTGATCAAGTCAATTTATGTAGTAGATAGAATCGCAAATTCTTATTGAATTCGATTGCTAATGTCTATGCTTGGTTATGAAACGATCAATTTGGATTGTAGTATCAGGTAATGATTGACGGTTTGGCTATTTGATGAATGTGTCAGGGGTACACACTACAGGAAGACCATGTGTGATGGCCTGCAAAAGCCAAACTTCATGGGAAGGTTTTCCCTTATCTTGGAAATGGGTTTCAGGCGAAACTCCATTGGACATTTTGAAATGTCTCATATGCACTGCATGTTTGGTAATAACATGAGTGAGATGGTATGTGTTGTGTTGGTGAGACATGTGTGGATACGAACTGTGTTGGGAGCAGGGATGGGGGCTTGGTTTGCTTAAACCTAGTGATTGGAAACCACATAGAAAGAGCACATAGACAGAGCTAGAGGGTTGACTTTCTTCTCCACAACCCTGGGATAGCACTGGAAGGGAATGCAGGGCCTGAGGGACTAAGTAGCAAAGAAGGGACTGATTCCTTGTGTTGGGTGTGTGTGGGTGTCTTAGAAGTCAGGCTAGTTCTGGTGTAGGTGTTCCTAGCTCTGCAGTGAGCTCACCAGCTTAGCATTCAACCTTTCCCAACTCTTTGATGGCTTGATTGTGCCTGATATATATATATATATATATATAAAAGGCATACTATGACGGCAAATGGATAAGTGTTCTGTAACCCTTGCTATGAATATGCATGTTTAATTATTAAATTACATATGCAGAACATGTTTTGATTTAGTATCCATTATGACCAAATGATATGAAATGTGATTACAGTTTTGGAGCAATAACACTGATGGGTTTGCTTGTATTGCTTGTGTTGCTTGTGTTTCCAGGCTAAAGGTAAATGGTAAATGGTTGTTGTGAGGGTTTGCGGAGTAAGGGTTATTGTTTATATAAGTGTATGTTGATATAAGTGTATGTCGGTGTAAGTGTATGATGGGTTGTGATATGCCTAAGGATCCATATTAGATCCTAGACCTGGAAATGGTCATGATAAAGTTCCAAGCCCAGTTGACATGGTTATGTACTGGCTGGACATTAATTATTTGATGTTGTGGAGCAGCCGGCGTGCTGACCTAACATCTAAGTCCATAGGGGATCCCAAGACTTGCAAAGCAAAGCAGGATCCTGTGGACGAACGAGGAAGCGCAAAATACAGATAAGTATTGGATTATTTTGCTTATGAATATACATGTGTATATGATTTGGTTATGATGTTTTAAGCTCTTGTTTGAGAGGTAATGAGAATGAGCTAAGCATGTGAATTTATTCAATGTTTGGATATAGGTATCGCTGGAGGCGAGTACTATGAGAGCATCCTAGAGATGCCTGTGGACATGTGACTGTCCTGGAAAGCTCGGAATGAGCGGTAATGGAAAAGGTGCTAGTAGGACGGGGGAGTCTTAGTAGCCGAGACAAACCATGTGGAGAGG